>JANAVB010023800.1:8971424-9161434 GCA_029216955.1 Iris pallida
ATATATATTATATATATAGATTAATATATATCTATATATATATATTACATACACGTACACACATATATTTATAGATTATAACCATACACCCAATATAATATATTTATCTATACATGTATATATATATATATATATATATATATATATATATATATATATATATATATATATATATATATATATATATATATATATGTACATATACATATATATATATATATATATATATTTGTTTTTTTTTTTTTTTTTTTTTTTTTTTTTTTTTTTATATATATATATATAGATATATATATATATATATATATATATGTATATATATATATATAATATATAGATATATATATATAATATATATATACATATATATATACATATAAATATATATATATAATAAATATTTATATACATTACATATATATATATGTAGATATATATATATACATATACATATATATATATATATATATATATATATATATATATATATATATATATATATTATATATATATATATATATACACATACTACATAAATATATTATATATATACATACATAAATATATATATATATATAATATATATATATATATTATATATATATATATATATATATATAATATATATATATATATATTATATTAATATATATGTACATACATACTATATATATATATATATATATATATATATATTATATTAATATATTATATATATTATAATATATAATATATATATATATATATATATATATATATATATATATACATACATACACAATATCTTTATTACTTATAACCATACCCCATATATAATATATTTATCTATACTACTAGTTGTTGAAACATGTTTAGCAGTGTTATCTACCGGCACCTGGTGTGTAGATACATGAGCCACTAATCATGTCTGTATAATATTACAGGGGTTCCAGGAATCCAGACGGCTCAGTGATGGAGAGATATGCTTGTTCATGGGTGATGCTACAAAGTATCGGTCGTTGCATTAGGAGATGTTATTTTATCTTTTGGTAGAAATAAGTCTTTGACATTGAGAGATTGTCTTTATGCACCTTCACTTAGAAAGAATTTAGTTTCTGTTTCTATGTTAGTTAAAGATGGATATTTAGTTTATTTTAATGACAATATTGTTATTAGAAAGAATAAATATTTTATCTGTTCTGGTGTATTGGTTGATAATCTATATGTCATTAATCTTATTTCGCCCACAATGCAACTTATGAAAATGAATAATATGTCATCTAACTTAAATAAGAGAAAAGAACCTTCTTGTGTGAACCAAACATAACTTTGGCACTTGCGATTAGGGTATATTAACCTAAGAAGGATTCAAAGACTGGTTGAAGATGGACCTTTGAGTTCATTGAAAGTGGAGGCACTACCAGTCTGTGAATCCTGCTTGGAAGGTAAAATGACCAAAAGGCCTTTTATGGCAAAGGGGTATAGGGCCAAAGATGTATTAGAATTGGTTCATTCTGATTTGTATGGACCCATGACTATCCAAGCTAGAGGTGGCTTTAAATATTTTGTCACATTTATTAACGATTATTCAAGGTATGGATACATTTATTTGATGCGCCGTAAGTCTGAGTGCTTTGAGAAATTCAAAGAGTACAAGGCTGAAATGGAGAAACGTCATAGAAAATGTATCAAGTCATTACGATCAGATCGTGGTGGCGAGTACCTCTTTAGAGAGTTTGGGGATTATTTATCAGAGGCTGGAATTGCATCCCAATTGACTGCACCTGGAATGCTCCAGCAGAATGGTGTAGCCGAAAGAATGAATAGAACTCTTATGGAGATGCTTAGATCAATGGTGAGTTATTCGGATTTACCAGATTTGTTTTAGGGATATGCCTTAGAGACTGTAGCTTATATTTTGAACTTGGTTCCTTCTAAGTTAGTACCTCTTACTCCCACAGAGCTGTGGATTGGGCGTAAGTCTAGTCTGAAACATGTTCGTATTTGGGGTAGTCCAGCACATGTGCTGAATGGGAAAGCAGATAAGTTGGAAACTCGTACAGAAGTACGCTTGTTTGTAGGCTATCCAAGAGGCACGAAAGGAGGTTTATTTTATAGTCCTAAGGATCAGAAGGTCATTGTTAGCACCAATGCTCGATTCTTAGAGGAAGACTATGTGTTGAACCATAAACACACAAGTAGAGTTGTTCTAGAAGAACTGAGAGGTGAGACACCAAGTACTTTAGTACCAACAGTACAAGAGGATGAACCACAAATAACTGTACAACGTGTCACAAATGTTACACCACAACCGATAGTGCCTTGTCGTAGTGGGAGGGTTGTGATAGAACCTGATATACATATGTTCTTGGAAGAGTCGTCAGACTTCATCCCTGAGGAACAAGATTATGATCCCTGTACCTACAATGAAGCACTCTAAGATAAAGATGCAGAGTCTTGGTAAAAAGCAATGATATCTGAAATAGAATATATGGATTCTAATTAGGTCTGGGAGCTTGTAGAACCACCCGTTGGTGTAAAGCCATTGGATACAAGTGGGTCTATAAGAGAAAAAGAGGATCAGACGGTAAGGTTGAAACCTTTAAAGCTCGGCTTGTAGCAAAAGGTTTTACTCAAAGAGAGGGTATCGATTATGAGGAAACCTTTTCTCCAGTAGCCACGCTTAAGTCTATCCAGATTCTTTTATCTATTGCAGCTCATCTCGATTATGAGATTTGGCAAATGGAAGTCAAGACAGCTTTCCTTAATGGAAGTCTTGAGGAAAACATCTATATGACGTAACCAGACATGTTCATTAAAATAGGCCAAGAGCATCTTGTTTGTAAGCTCAAGAAGTCCATTTATGGACTTAGGCAAGCTTCCAGATCTTGGAACATATATTTTGATCAGATGATAAAATCCTATAGATTTGATCAATGTCAGGATGAATCATGTGTATACAGAAAGTGTGACAAAAATGTGGTGGTATTCCTAGTACTTTATGTGGATGACATCTTGCTCATTGGAAACAATGTGAAGGTTTTATCTGATATAAGGGTATGGTTATCCAAACAATTTGATATGAAGGACTTGGGAGAAGTAGGTCACATCCTTGGGATCAAAGTTCTATGAGATCACAAGAAAAGAATGTTGGACTTATCCCAAGCTTCCTATATCGATATTGTACTAACTCGTTTTAGTATACAAAATTCTAAGAAGGTTTCTTACCTTTTAGACATAGAATTTCTCTATCAAAGGATCAGTGCCCGAGGATACCTAAAGAGATAGAGAACATGAAGGCAGTTCCTTATGCTTTAGCAGTAGAAAGCTTAATGTATACAATGCTATGTACGAGACCAGACATCTGCTTTACCGTAGGCATGGTCAGCAGATATCAGTCTAACCCAGGACAAGAGCACTGGACTACCGTAAAGCATATTTTGAAGTACCTGAAAAGGACTAAAGAGTATATGCTTGTTTACCAGACAGATAATTTAGTTCACTTGGGGTATACAGACTCAGATTTTGAGTCAGATAGGGATTCTAGGAAATCTACCTCAAGTTATGTGTTTACTTTGGGAGGTGGAGCCATTGTGTGGAGGAGTATCAAGCAAAAATGTATTACTGATTCCACCATGGAAGTCGAGTATGTGGCAGCCTCTGAGGCAGCCAAAGAAGCGGTTTGGCTCAGAAACTTTCTATTGGACTTGGACGTGGTACCTAGTTTGCCTAAGTCTATAACACTTTATTGTGATAATAGTGGTACAGTTGCAAACTCGAAGGAACCACGAGCCCATAAGCCAGGTAAACACATTGAGTGCAAGTACCACCTGATACGAGATTTTGTAAAGAAAGGAAAAGTTGCTGTGATCAAGATAATATCAGCCAACAACCTAGCTGATCCCTTTACAAAGAGCTTACCAGCTAAGGCTTTTGATAGTCATATTGAGGTAACGGGAGTCAGATGTGTAGCAGCATGGCTTTAAGTATAAGTTGGAGATTTGTAACAGTATACTGAAAAGCAATAGTTTGAGTATAAGTGGAAGATTGTTAGGGTTATATACTAAAAGCATCACTTTTGTAGTAACCTTATTTCCTAAAATTTTGAATGAGAATCATATGGGCAAATGTTTGCATATTGTATTTGTTGCAAGTGTTAATACAAATGTATGATATTCTATATTGTAGATAATATGGTGTGTGGTGTCACACAGAAGATCATATTATCAGTTCCATATGGAGTATATAAAAATTCACAACCTAGATGGACTTGGACAATCTATTGGAAAGGTTGTAGTGTAATCTGGTATTAGTCTATCTTGACTATAGGTTTACACTAGTGCACTTTGTGTGTTTTGAACAAGACCACTTGAGGTTGTTCTCTTTGTACTGACTACATAAGAGAACAAACACCTCAGTTATTATGAATGCTTGTGCTCTTAATCCGGATATAATAACATACATGTATATGCAGTGTGCATTCCTTTGACTCATGAAAGAGTGAGATTCATTATGGATCAACAACCTCTATGAATTGGGTAATAACATTATATGTATGATAGGTTGTTGTTTATAAATAGAATCTATGTCCCGATACATCGGGTTGATGATGTTCCCTTAAGGAGCTCATAAGGATTGTCATGTAAACCCTGCAGGTAGATTATATTCGACATGACAAATAAAGTTGAGCGGTACTACTTAAGGATAAAAGATGTCGAATCAATATAGTTGTCAGTAACTTAATTTGATCGACGGACATACGATATCTTAACATGGGGAGCCAAACGAGCATATAATGAAAGGAGCCCACAAAGATAATTTAGGATTAGGGAGGTAGTGCAACAATAGCTCATTAGTGGACCGAGCTATTATTAATGGGCCTGGATTGTGTGTTCGGGCTGAACACGGGATACCCAGATCCGTTAGGAGGCCTAACCCTAATTTCTTCTTATGGTCCCTGCCATAGCCTATATATATCCTTTATTCTCTGGCCACCAGATGATTGATCAAAAATCTGAAGCTTTCTCTAAATTCATGATTCACGTAAGGAAAGAAAGAGCTGCCAAGGAGAAGAAAAGGTTGGGAGATTGTTGCCCACACGACGTCCAAATCGAGAAAGGAATACGTGTAGAAGATCTTGGGGTTGTCCGCTCGAGATTGCCAGTAATTACTTGTCTTCTTTCCACCGCAGGTATAATTCGTGAACCCTAGTTTTTGTCTATAAAGGGTTAGAACACATATTAAATCTGTTTAACTTTTTATCGATCAATACGCACACCAAAGTAAGGGTCCTGGGAATCCCCAGTTCCATCAATTGGTAAGGAAATAAGGTTCTACAAAAGTGATGCTTTTAGTATATAACCCTAAAAATCTCCCACTTATACTCAAAGCATTGCTTTTCAGTATACTGTTACATTACCAGCGGGTCAACCTCCTCGACTGTAGGTACTTATAAGTATCGACCGTATCGGTTGATATTGGTCTTAGCGAATTGGTATCATCCTATCCGATATGTATCGGCCGTATAGCTAGAATTCGTATTGGCCTTATCGATTCGGTATCGGCCATATCTGATAGGTATCGACATATCGGATTAGTATCGGCAGTATCAGATTAGTATGGTGGAAGGTTTAGTAACAACTGTACTTAGATTTCTCTCTTCTCGAGGGCATCTCCATCCGCTAGCGGATCCGTTCCGCCAGCGAATCCACCAGCGGTACTACCAGTTACTGCATAATGGGCTCCGGAATACCCCCGAATTCAGTTACATCCGATTACTGGCGAGAACATGCACGGAGCCGCGGATCCTCCGACGCCACCAGAGAGGGCGATGGGCGAGTTCCGACGAGTGCTATGGCTCGCTGGTGAAGCGTAAGTAAATTTAAGTTAATTTAATAAATTTGTTTCATTTATTCAAGTTAATAATCCAGTCGTTGCTTCTTTGTAAGTTTTTTCGTGGGATGCTTCCAAGCTTCTAAGGCAGATTATTCGGGCTAACTACCATGGCCCCTACCTCAACTTTTCTGAGGTGCCCCTATACTTGCAGTACCGCTGACTCGACGAGATGAGGGTATATATATGTCTTGTGATTAATTATTAATTACTCTTTAATCAAATATTTTTTAATATCGTGATAATTGAATTTGTATGTCAGAGGACCTTCTGGTAGCCCCCCAATCGCAAGGAGGCGATCCGCAGAACCTATAGAAGCGTCGCCGAAAAGAAGATCCGGGATGCGGTTTATGACCTTCGAATGGCGCATTCGTAGAAGGAGTGGATCTGATAGAATTACTATGAGCAGCTCTTGGAGAAGATGGATGCTCCTGCCTTCAAGGAGAAATCGAAAAAAGTGAAAGCGAACCGCCGGGCCGCGAGGCAACATACGGGGGAATCAAAGCCCCACGTAGTGACGCTTGCAGAATTGGTGAGATACCGCAAATTTATTCCACTATCTAATTCGGTACTATTAATATACTTAATTAATTAAATTCTACGAATATTTTTTATGCAGACCCAACGGGCGTTGAAGGAGGGAAAAATGCTGACTCGGTCACCATGTATGATGTGTTCCAGCATACCCACAAGAGGTGGAAGGACGGGAGCTCCGTCGACGAGAGGGCCAAGGAGACGGATGTAAGTACTTACGTTTATGAGACTTATGTTAGAATTATAAGTATTCAAACTATAAACTTAGGTAAACTTAGGTTTCAGACTATAACTTAGGTAAACTAGGATTCAGACTATAACTTAGGGAAACATAGGATTTAGATTATAACTTAGGTAAACTTATAATATAAATACATTCATTTGATAGGCTGCGTATCGTGAGGCCCTTAGTCGGGTTCAGCCATCTGCTCCTAAGGATGTCAGCGAAACAACGCCCATCGGGATGCCATCTTCTACGGCCATTCGCTACGACGACATGTTCGTAGATACCGTCGGCGACTTTAAGAAAGGACGCCTGTACGGAGTCGGCTCCCTGGCACCATTGTACGCGATAATTCCGAGATTTCTACTTCCCCCGTCTCCTCCCGCGGCCCCAATATACGATGATGTGAGGTCCTAGCTTGCGCATCTGAACGAGGCGGTGTCAGACTTGCGGGCACAGTTGTCCATCTACTTTCCGTATCCTTCTACTACTTCTGGTCCGTCTGCTCCCGGTCCGTCTACTAGTGATGCCGGTCCTTCTTCCGCCGGGCGTCTCTCTTTTGACCCTACTGTCCCTATCGTACCGACTCCTGCTGTGACAGCCCTTCTCGACCTGATGACGCCAGAGCAGTTACGCCAACTTCCAGACCATGTCTTGGAGGGATTGCCGCCACACTTGGTGGAAATGTACATGCGTCGGGCACAGCAGGGAGTACCAGCACCATCAGATGATCCAACTCCTCCTCCTTATTGATGTTTGTATTTAAAGATTTTGAAAATTGTTTAAATATTGAATATTTGTGTGGATAAATTGAAATATTAGATAATGTTGACTGAAATATTGGATAATTTGAAATATTTGTGTGGATAATGTGGCTAATTTGAAATATTGGATAATTTGAAATATTTGTATGGATAATTTGTGTTATTTATGTTGGTGGATGTTGTGTGAATAGGGAATGCTCTGTTTTATGCAATTTTTTTCAAAAAATTCCCAGTTAGCGACGGACCCGTGTCTACCAACCGACGGGATATCCGTCGCTAACTGGAACTATTTCAAGTTAGCGACGGATGGCGACTACTCACTGACGGAATAGCTGTCGCTAATTGGGACTATTCAAAGCTAGCGACGGATGGCGACAACTCACCGACGGATCGTCCATCGGCAAGGTTCTGGAAATATAAAAAAAACACAGAATGGGATCGACGGATATTATGTCGGTAATCCATCGCCAGTAGTCGGTAAATGTATGACTGATCGACGATGGAGTAGCGACATATTCTGACAGAATAGCGACGGAATATCCATCGCCACGGTTCTGGTAATATGAAAGATTCACAGAACCGTGCCGACGGATATACCACCGCTATTCCGTCGGGAGCCCGTCGACAAGTAGCGACTACCAGCGATGAGTTAGCGACGGAAATTGCATATCAGACACTCTCTGATACGCATTTACCAACCATTTAGCGATGGATGTGCGACGGATATTGTGTATCAGATACTCTCTGATATGCAATTACCGACCATTTTAGCGACGGATACGGCCGTCGCTAAGGCGATGTGTCATTAACTTTCTGATGCACGCTTTGACGAAAATCCATCGGTAATTCGTCGTGAGATGTACGAGTATGGCAGATGAAAATCTATCACGTAGTCGTCACTGGGCGACAACTTACGATGGATTGATTTTAGCGATGAGTCTTTTTTCGACGGATGGTTTTGACCAAAATCCGTCGGCCATCCGTCGGTATTACCATTTACCGACGACCGGGCGATGGATAAGGCCGTCGCTAAAGCGATGAATTTTGGTAGTGATATGGACATGGTAAGGATAGACTCTCCTGTGGTATAGAACGACTTAGAGGTAATATGGACGTGAAGGGTTCTCTAGATGACAATTGTGGAGAATTGTCAGGAAAAAGGTGCGTTGCTCAGAGGATATATGGACATGGCAAGCATCTTTCTACTAGAATAACAGTTCAGAGGTAATATGGATGTGACTGTTTTCTAGGATGTCATGACAACTTTGGGGTTATCATAACGGGCTGACTACTCAGAGGTAATATGGACATGATAGACACGATGTAGAATAATACTTCAGAGGTAATATGGACGTAAAATATTTTCTAAAGATTATAACAGCTCACAACTATGGTGGAGGAGGTGACTACTCATAGGTAGAAAGTACATGGTAGACACGTCTTAGGATAATATTTTAGAAGCGAGGTCATGAAATGTTTCCCGAGAGATTCACGATGATTACTGGTTCATCGTGTCGGGAGCCTAGTCTGGATGGACCTTCATAACTCCGTCTTGAGGCGTAGAGGATGGGATGAGCCCTTGAGCATTGTCTCGTGCTGGCGAAAGGTTGACTACTTCCATCGTCGCCTTTGAAGTAAGGATGATGCCATCTTGTACTCCTGTGGCTAGAAAACTCCCAAACTGGAGAGTAACTATGTTGGTTGTGACGGTCTTCTCCTCGTAATCCAATGATACGATGTTGGCGTTAATGAGGTGCTGAATTTGCCCCTTCAACACATAGCATTCCTGTGTTGAGTGATGGACGTACTGATGATAATGGCAGTACTTGGGATGGTCTAACTTTTTCACTTCATTAGGACGCCTGGGTGGCGGGATGGACAGTTTGCCACTCTTCGTAAGCATCTCGAAGAGCTCCAGCGTATCCTCGTCATTGAAGGAGTAAGTCTCCCTCGGCCTCTCTGCTTCCTCAGACTTGGGGTTTATAGCTGCTGAACCATTGGAGATGTTGATGGTCATGGCTTGCTTGCCTTTTCTGTCTTTAAGGTTGTTGCTTCCGTAAAAAAGTGTAGCCCCAGGAGCTGCATGTCCTGGGCTTTCCTTTGTGCGGCATCCGCCTCTGTAATGAGAGAAGTCCACTCCGTGTAGGGAGCACTGTGCCATAATTTTATAGCGGGCAGCATGTTCTTGCGACAGGAGTCCATAAGCATGGGCTCGGGCATACCGTGTGGTAATATGAGGGCTGCATGGCGGAAGCGCTCGATGTATGTGCGGATAGGTTGTTTCTCCCTCTAGACAATTTCCATGAGGGTCGACATGGTCATATCCATCCCTCATTCGTAGAATCAGTCCACGAACCGAGTCTTTATGTCTTCAAACGACGAGATACAGTCGTCTGGAAGACTGTAAAACCACTCATAGGCTACCCCTTGCAGGGCTCCTATGAATATGTTGGACAAGAGGACGTCATCCTTTGGCAGGTTCCCCGTTATTGAGGCAAAGTACCTCAAGTATTGTCGGGGAGACCCCTTTCCTTCATAAGTTGATAGCATCTACGGATTGTATTTGGAAGGATAGACGACGTTGTCCTACTCGGCAGGGTATGGCTGTCGGATTCCCATATTCTGGAGCTTTGCTTGCTTCTCCTTGGCATCATGACGAGCATACAGCTTCTTAATGGCCTGCTGTATCTCGGCCGGCATTGCGGAGCCTGTAGCTGATGGAGTAGACGAGGATAGTCCTGCCTGATTGACAGTAGGCAACCTGCTGGATTTGTCATTGGTTGGCATATCATGCACAGCTGTAGGGGCAGCCGGGGTCATGCTACTCTTAAGGTCGATTGTGACCGAAAACAGGGTCTTCATGGTGTCTGTCAGCGTATCCAACTTCATCTCGAGTACTTCGATACGCTTGAGAGCTTCGTTGTTGTCTTCCTCAATGTCGTCGGCCATGAACACAGACCGAGTGTGAGGGTGACTCGAAGGAGCCGTGGATCCTTCACTTTTTGGCTTAGATGCCTGAGTCTCGCTTCCCTGAGGATATACCATAAGATTGTAATCTTCTTCGGACTCAGTATAGTTGCTACCCCCGGTCTGGCGACTGGCTGCGCCAATGGAGATATCCTTATCATATTGTCCCTCGTCAGATTGGAACACAGGGTTATTGTACATGGTAGGAGGCTGGCTACCCCCCAGTTTTTGATAAGGCACCCAATGCAAAAACACACCTGCATCGGGTACCTTAGCTTTGATGTTCTCTGACCTCATCTTCGGTTTAGCAACCGATATGGGAGGATTCTGGAAGGGCTCCTTGAAAGCTCTGGAACCTTGCACCGCATAACATATCACGATGCGGGGCTCATCTTCTTTATGTCTCACCGACCCCCTGTTAGGCCTCTAGCGTGGAGTCGGCGTAGAGTCTCTGGAAGACGGAGCGCCTTTTTGGCGACGGTGCAGTCGTCTGATGACAACGACAGTTGATGGTAATCTGGGTATAAGAGTGCCTTGATTTAGGCACGTCTTGTGCCATAGATTTTTCTTCCACTTAGGAGAGGTTTGGATCTTCTGTCGTAGAACTCCCATTGTACATGCAAGGAAGCTGAATGTAAGCATGGTCAAAACGGGTCTGGCGAGGAAGCCTTCCGTCATTCCTGCGAGAACGACGCTCACGTGGCTCCCTCTCCGTGGGATGCACCCCCTGGCTTGGCTTACGTACAGGAGTACCCCAGCGGAAGGGATATTCGACTGGTTGAGGCATCCGCACGCAAGAGCCAGTCTTGTATAGCTTTCCATCGGCTGCGCGTCTTACTGTCAACACGGACTTCTGGTCTGCCGTTGGTGTCGCACGCTTATTGTATGAAGCGCGAGCCACCTGGGATCTCTTCCTACTACCCCCAATGGGTGAGTAGTATTCAGAGTCCGTCGGAGGTTTACCTGAAAGAAAAGCGATTATGTCGAAGACAGATCTCCTTGCCGGCAATACTCCTGTCATGAGGGGTTGGACCGGTATGCACTTCCTTTGGCATTGTTCCTTCATCAGATCAACCATGGAACCACCATCTTCTTCGCCATGCTTACCCGGGATAGAAAATGGACGAGGGGATAAGGCTGTAGCAGCCGAGATCTTCTCTGTAGCCTTGACGTTGAGGGGATGCTGAGACACAGTTCCCGCCATCGTACTGCTGGCTGCAGCCGCCTTAGGCCTCCAGACACGTTGAGTCTTCTTCGGTTGTACGAACCGTTTCGATATCTTTGACTTTTTATCAGAGAGGAGATCTTCAAAATCCTATTGGTCGAAGCGTACGACCAGCATGTCTTGAGAAGCTCCCAGCAAGTTGTCATCAGATTGCATCATTGCCTTCTCGTTGGAGGAGAAGGCAGTCCCCAACAGAGTCATCATTTTGTTCGACGTAATAAAAGGTTGAACGAACTTTTTGCTTTATTGAACGTATAAGGTATCTGCGTACAAAGAAGAAAGTCCTAAGCAGGATATTCTAAGTACAGGGAGAAGAGGCTTCCGGAAAAGTGTGACGGTGGAGATCTTGCACTGCAGCGGCTCCTTTACTCCATTGACGATCTAACGAGGAATCAACCTTGCTATGACTTTCTGGCACCTTTGATGAGACTCTCGGGTCACCGATCAAGAGGCTGTTTGGAGGAGAAGATCCCTTGAAGATGGTTGGTTGGTTGATTCTTTGGTTGATAGGTGGATGAGGGTGGTCGACTCTTCGTGGATGGAGATCGCTGCTCCTTTAAAGATTTTTGATTGTCGATTTTTCTTTGTCGATTCGATGCTTTGGTGGAAGAAAAACTCCTTCTATTTATAAAGAATCGAGCACATATGCGATGTGCATTAGGGTTCCCGAGATATGAAAGAATCTGCCGTCATTGCATGGTGCGGGCTCCTGCGGTGTTGAGACGTGACGGACATCGAGATTCCCCTCAAACGAGATCTCTGGTGGTTATAAACATAACCGAAGGAGGTGACACATAACGCGAGCCGATTTGCTTGCTCGGATATAGTCGAGTAAATTTTGGGATTTCATTTTAGATTTGGAGTCTAATTGTATCATCTAAGATTTAAATCAATCTGATATGATATCAATCATGATTTAATCCCAATCTTCCCTGTAAGAGGCGGTTTAAACAAACCAATTGGGGTGTCCCCACGCTTCTTGCGCCTTTGGTGAGGACTAAGTGCCGCTGTGCTTCTGTGGCAACAAGTAGACCATGCTTCTGGAGATGACGAAACCTCTATGCTTTCAGGCGACGAGTGGACTTGGCTTCGAATAACGATGAGACTTTTGTGCGTATAAAGCAACTTACGAAGTTGTGTTTTGGGCTACCAGAGTCACTGTGCTATAGACGACAAGTAGGCTTGTGCTTCTGGTTGGCGAGATTACTGTGCTTTTGAAGTGACAAATTAACTTGCATTAGTTGCGATTGGAGTTCCTAAGTCTCTTGTAGAGAAGTAACTGAAGGTTCTGATCCGGAGCAGATGACTGTGCCGTGGGAATGGAGATGGTGTGAGCATATCACCCTGCGCCTCATGCGGACGCAGGTAAGTAGCTGCGCCTCAGAACAGTGAAGGCGTTGGCTGCGAAGGGAAGGGTGTGATACCCTTGCGCGTCTGAGATTGGCGCAGGCAGATAGCTGTGCCCCTGGAGTGAAGACACCAGCTTCTGGAATAAAAGAAGGGGGAGGGCCCTACCACCATCTTGTTTTTGAGGTTGGCGCAGGTAAGTGGCTGCGCCTCTAGCTTGAAGGCTCTGGCTTTTTCAAAGTGCTGAGTTACTGATATACTTCTGAGAGGCTGCACCCACTAGAATATCAGAACATGCTTCGGTGAAGGTCAATCCTCCAACGTGTGTATCGAGAAGAAGGAAGGCTGTGCTTCGATGAAGATTGCATCCCATGTAGATCCCTCTAGGCTTCTGTCGAATCTGTACTAGATCTTTTGTAGAAGAACAAAATTAGTCCCTTATGTATGGTCTTGATGTGTCTGTACTAGACTTTGGTAGACATGACAATGAAGGGACTTTTCTTCATATCTTCTATTTTGTCTTTTTAGCACTGAGCCTGAGTCTTTTACATCTTCTGTGCTGTGGCGAAGGGATGTCTTCAGCTGACATTTTTCATACTTTTACAGAGGCGACATGTCGTACTCAACCGCTTGCCAACGGCTCCTATTTTACGGAGAATCAAGTAAATGTGCACCTGTATGGGTTTGCTCGCATCCACCTCAGAAAGACAGGAGCATTGATGGTCCACAATCAACCAGTCATTGGCATATCTAATTGTAGAGCAGTACCAATCGCACGAGCCTGACTAAACATGGTGTAGAAGCATGGAAAAGAACAGGAAAGTCCATGCGGCTCAAAACAGAGGGAGTCTCATGCGGTTCAAAGAATCTCGTAGAGCTTCATGCGGCTCAAGAGTCCTTTAGAGCTTCATGCGGCTCAAAAATCTTTCAAATCTTCATGCGGCTCAGAAATCCCCAAGAGCTCCATGCGGCTCGGGTAAAAGCTACCTGGCCCTATGCGGTTCGCCTTTACAGCTGGCCATCAAGCAGCGGCCTCATTTAATGCTCTGACGCAATACGGCAGCTCTGACATAAAACTGCAATGATGACTCTGACATAATGGCGCGCTCCTAGGAAAATAAAGGAAATCTTTATAGCTGGCACGATCCACCAATTTCGTAGCTCACTATGCGGCTACCAATTTTAATACGGTTGCCAATCTCATGCGGCTGCCACCTTCATGCGGCTGCCACCCACATGTGGCTACCATTTCCATGCGGCCGCCACCCTCATGCGGCAGCTATCTCCATGCGGCTGCCACCCTCATGCGGCTGCCGGCTTCATGCAGCTTAGTCGCAAAGACTTTCATGCGGCTCGGTTAAAGACCACCCCATGCGGCTCAACGATGACATTCCTCCACGCGGCTCGCAGCAGTTGGGACATATGGCAGGAAATGATCAAATCCTAATAATCCAGATTTATGGCAATCAACATAACAGGCAGTTGGGACACGTGGCAGGAGATTGACCAAGATTTATTTACTCGGATTTGCTGATATCCACAAATCATCACGATGCAGATTTGTTGCAATCAATATTAACTGCCCATGCAGATTTATTACAATCAATATTAACTGCTAATGCAGATTTGGTACAATCAACATTAACAGCCCGGATCGATTTCTAACAAACAGGATCAAGACAAATCTTAACGAATCCCTAACCACCCACTTTTCAAGGAGCAATCATTATAAACCCTACTTATCACACCCCACTCCTATAAATAGCAAGGTGCCATTTCCTTGCAGAGAGAGACACGCACAGAGAGAGCGGCGGCACACAGAAGAATCTTCCCACACATCTCGTGAGCAATTCTTCATCAGAGCCAAGGCTACGTCCGATCGTCCAAGGAGTAAGGCAGAGTTGATAGCACTCTTCCGAGCCTCTACCGTCACCCTCCATAAAAACTAAACAATTGTACTTAGATTGCTGTACCTAGGTTTTCATCCCTAGGCTTTCTTTGTACGAGCGAGTTTGTGTTATGAAGTAAAAGTCCAATCCTCCCATAAAACTGTTCTGTTCTTTTATAATCAATGTCAAACACGATGGCGACTCTGCTGGGGACAAGCTTCTCCACGGCTGAGGAGTAGGTGACGCAATCGGACGTAGCCAAACTTGGCTCCACTCAACAGATGCTGGTCGTCCGCTTCGACCAGCAGGCGTTTGAAGAAATGCTCTCTGACGGGAGCGCTGGCCCGGTCCAGAAGCGATCCCGCACGAAGAAGGCTCACAGGGAGTGGAGGCCCAAATCATTTGCTCCTTCCCAAGCTCTGGAGGAGATGCTCCTAGCTACCCAAAATGGCGGGGAAGACTCTCATGCGGCTCCACTTCAGACCATAGAGGACTCTGTTGTCCCCAAGTCCGGCATAGGAAAATACTACGATGCTGTACTTGCAGGGCCAAAGAGGAACTCTGTACGGTCCAAGAAGAAGGCGCATAAAGGCGCCTGCCACATGAAGACTCATGCGGCCACAGAAGCCAGCCGTATGCAGAAGGCTCATGTGGCCAAAACTTCCAGCCGCGTGAAGGAGGCTCATACGGCCACGACTGCCAGCCACATACAGACTGCTTATGCGGCCACCGCTTCTAGCCGCATACAGAAGGTTTATGCGGCCACACATGCCAGCCGTATACAGACAGCCTGTACGGCCACCAATCCCAGCCGTATACCATCTTCTCCATGCGGCTCACGGTCAGTCTTTGACCACCTCTCATGCGGTCCTGACCTTAGAGGATCTCAGGAGGTTGTGCCAAACTCTGTGACGCACCACTTGGACTCTTCCTACTATGCACTTTCGGGTGCTAGAGGGAAGAAGTCTAGGACAGCACGGGCTCGTCGAGCTTAGTCAGCTGTCCCAAATTCTGACTATCAGGGCGTTCCGCTGACTATTACGCGGGCCCCTGATGAAAAGTTGTATAAAACTATCCGTGTCCAGCCCCCGATGGCCAACAAACGGGATAGTTATCAAGAATCTCCCAATAATGATCAGGGGCAAGTACTCGTACTACCCCCACATCAGGGAGCAGGCAGGATGCCAACACATTCATGTGCTCAGGACTCCCGGGCCCACAAGACGAGTGACTTGCACAACGTGATTCTTCACAAACGTAAGAAAAGAGACAAAAACGTGGTGTGCAGAGAATCCTTTCGTGGATATCACTGCACTCAAGTCGTTGTCAACTGCTGCTGCAGCAAGGCGGCCACACAAGAGGACCGACGATCCGTCTTCCAAAGACTGTAAAACCCAAGCTCAGAAGACGAGGTGCTTCTCGTCGCCTTCTGCAATTCTGCTCTGAAGATCCCTGTTAGCGGGAGAGGAAAGAAAATAAATGCCTCCAGTCCAAAAATCTCAACCAGCATAACCAAGAAACTCTCTTCTAATGGGTTGTCTACCACAGTTACAGGAGGAGTTTACCAAGGTACCCGCTCAAAGACAAAATCTGCCACACTTGGAGATTCGTCGTCCACATCTTTGGAAGGTACTGAAGTCGGGGGTAGCATTCCTCTAAACATCCACGACAATCCGGTGATCCAAGAAGATAATCCAGGGGAAACAGTTCCCCCAACAGATGCAGCAGGTTCCGACATTCCCGAGTATGTCCACAACTCTCAAGACGAGGCAAGCTCTGAAGCTAGGGGTATCACTCCTTTTGAGTCTGAACCAGAGGAGAACATTCTCACATACCCTGACGACTTCTCTGTACAAGGGTATAACTCAGAGGGCACGTCCTCCACCGTTCCTTCCATCTCTCCTCATATAAGGACGCTGTTCATGACGGACAGCAACCAAGACGGTCCCAGTGATCGCCAACGCATCGATACTCTTGAAGCCATACTTCATACCTTGGTCAAATCCGTGGACGAGATCAATACGGCCCTTCAACTCTGCAAGGAAGGACGCAAGGCTAAACAAACTTGGGACCCGCAGTCAATACAGACTCGAACTCAGCTGCACCAAACCCGGATGATAATCCTCTTGAAATATCGGCCCCCACCACTGCAGACGAAGCCAGGGAGGCAGAAAGAGAAGTCCAGGAGCTCCGAGCCATGTTTTACGCTCAAGAAACCTGTCCGGACCTCAGGATACGACAACCGTATCCGGCTGCAAGGAGAGATGTTCCCTTTCCACCAAGATATAAACTATTCAACATCAATCCATATGATGGGAAGACATCTGCAAGCAGGAACATCACCTACTTCAAAGTCACAATCGACCATCTGCCTCATGACGATGCCATCCTTACGCGGTTGTTCATTGGAGCATTGGAAGGGGTCACCTTTGACTGGTACCACAACTTGTCGGACAAATGTATCCATTCCTTCGCCGGCTTCAAACGTATGTTCCGGGAGAGGTTCTACGAAGTAGGACAAGACGTGACAATGTCCACCCTCATGGACGTTGTTCAGGGAGAAAATGAGCTGACAAGGAACTATATTTAGCGATTTTGCCAAACCGCGATAAAGTTGCCTTCCGGTAACCCTGATTCCTCCCTGATTGAAATTTACCAAAAGAGGCTGCTCCCTACAATCAGCCTCTGGATGGGCGAGAGTCAATTCAAGGACTAGAAGAAGTTCATCATCAGTGCCACTGGCACAGAAGACAAGTTGAAGAAAGCTCACCAATTAGGACTGCACATTTCGGAGGGAGAGGACACGGATAAACACCCTAAGCCAACAACAACAATGGCGGTAATTCCTCCAACAACCGGGACAACAAAGGCAAGCAGGCTATGGTGGCCGACATAGCTCAGAAGCCTGAATCAAAGCCGGCAGAAAAGCAGTGGCCTCAGATGACCTTTTCCTTCGAGGACAACCATGTCAAACCCATCTTGGACATGCTCATACAAGGGGGTAGAATCAAGCTCCCCCACCAAGACGGGAACCTCGGTTGGCAGAAATGGAGAGCCCTAAGTACTGTCACTACCATCGATATGTCCACCATGCTACACAAGATTGCTTCCAACTGAAGCGATACATCCAGCATCTCATCGATTCTAAGGCCCTGGCCATTGATTTCGAAGAGGTGACCGTGGCAGCCAACATGGTGTCAGTACAGTTCGGCAGCATCCCTCCGACAAAGACTCAAGATGGAGTAGTACCCGTCCCCAGGGCAAAGATGGAGGTCGCTAACCTTCCACCTCCCCGAAACCAGGCCGCTGGTCTAGTGCCTCTTACCACATCACAAGGAAAGTCATGTGGGTCCATCCGGACCTGGTACCTGAAGTGACTCAGTCCGAGCCGCCCTCCACCAGCAAGAAGAACAGTGGAAAAGTCAAGTCCTGCCGCACAATCTCGGCAGAAGTTGAAGAGGCTACAGTTGTCGTCACCCGATCGGGTGCACAATCCCAACCTACACCGGGTAACTCGGTTGAAGATCATCAGCCGGCTACTGCTGATGCTCCAGGACCTTCTCAACCTCCGATGACCGACAAGCCTAGGCCGAAGGAGACTCGCTTTGATATACCACTCCGAAAAGAGGCGTCTCATGGACTGGAAAGGCCCTACAACTTTGACATCTTGGCACAATTGACCAACACACCGGCCAAATTGGCACTATACGAGCTCCTGAGACTCTCCAAAGATGTTCGCGTCGCATTGAGCGAGGCACTCCAGAATGTCGACGCATATCTGGCTCAGTCCAATCTCACCGGAGAGAGCTCGCCTACAGACCTCCAAGACAGTGCTTGTACAGTTACAATGCCCAACATTGTCTTCACTCCGCAGGATATGCTTATCAAGACAAACCTACACTATCTCCCTCTGTATTATACTGGATACGTTGGCGACATCAAGGTGGATCAGATGCATATTTATCCCGGTTCTTCCATAAGCATCATCCCGAAGAGCCTGCTGCACATCTGCGCATCCCAATGCTTTGCCTGACGCCGACAACCACTGCCATCAGCGGTTTTAATTCAGGCAGAAGCTATCCGATCGGGAAGATTCGTCTGAAATGCCAAATCGACGATCTTCAATCAGAAGTGACATGTTATGTTATAGATGCGGACACTTCCTACAATATTTTTCTGGGGTGTCCTTGGATACACGATTACATAATCGTGCCTTCCACACTACACCAGTGCTTCAAGTACGTCGACAAGCACGGCTTCGCAAGGATAGAATTTGTCGACATCGATCCCTTTAAAGGGGTCGAATCCTACTACTCAGACACATGCTTGTATGAGAAGTCGAAAAGGCACCTTGTCGAAGAAGATACTCAAGCTCCAACTGAGGCGGAAACTGGATCGGAAGAACCTCTGACGATCCACCTCCAATCCCACAAACCTAGCAAAACTGTACCCCTTACAGTCACTCTGCATAAGGATGCAATCAGCCTCTCTGCACAGGAAGGGCAGATAATAATCCGACTGCCAAGATCTGGCAAAGAGCCAAGGCCTAAGACAGAGCCACTAACAATCAGGCTGCCTAGAGCTAGCCAGCAACAAATAGAGGAGCTTAATCCCTCTGTCAAGCCATTAACGATTCGTCTTCCCAGAATGAATCGGCAGCCGAGCGCTAATCCGGGGACTGCTAGTCAGCCAACAACCCCCCGTGCAGCACCAAGCACCAAATTGGGGGTCGCTAGTATGCCAATGACTCCACGTTCTACTCCACCAGTGGAGCCCCTGATGATTAAGCTGCCCAAGTCATCCTCCCAGTCTTCATTTACACAGGGGGTAGCCGAAGAAGAGTCAGAGCTGGCAATTATGTGGATGCTCACACTGATGTTCCATCCGCAGATGATGTAATCCCACTGGAAAAGATACCTTACTTCATCAATAAAGGGCTATATTTAAACTACCTCGAACTTAATAAGCTTTGTATAATATATTCTATGGAACACGGTATAAGCACCCACCTACACACACAGGTGACAAATGACTACACCGTAAACCAAATTACTCCAGTGGAAGACGCTTACCGTATAGTCGAGGGTGAGGACCATCCAATCATCTTCGGTCGGAAGAATGATCCACAACCCTTCAGGATAGAAGAAGTCGATCTCGAACTCGACACCAGGAGACTACCCCTTTATCTATATAGTCCCCAATCCAAGTACCTCAGACAAAAATAAGGGTATGATCTGGAAACTATGCCAAGCTTGAACTACGTCATTGGACGGCGGCTACCCTTACAGTTGCCGGTCCTGGCTGGGAAACCACTAGATTATTACAACAAGACCAGATGTGGGCTATGTTATGTTACACCTGCAATAACTCCCGAAAGCTCAGATGAGGAATGCGAATGGCATTCACATTCAATCAGATCACCCACTTTCGATTCGGATATCAGCATAAGGGACGTATTCAGGCAAGCTCTGTCTGTCAATATGGCATTTGTTGATGCCTACAAAGAAGATGAAGATGTACCCGAACTTTTCGAGCTAGAACCTTACGTCCAGCAACTAGATGCACTATGGGAGAAACGCTTCAAACTTCATGAACCTCCCACTGAAGATGAGGTTCTGCAAGTTGACATCGGCGACGAATCCTCTCCAAAGCCAATCTTCGTCAGCAAAAGCCTGACAGACGAAGAGCGGGAGGCACTTTTGCAACTCGTCAGAGAGTACATTGACGTGTTTGCCTAGAGTTATGAAGACCATGCCAGGGCTAGACCCCGAGGTCGCACTTCATAAACTCAACATTCGTCCGAACGCAAAGTCGATCAAACAACAGCAAAGACGTTTCCGCCCGGACATCATGAATTCTATCAAAGCAGAAGTCAACAAACTGATAGCCAGCGACTTCATCCGGGAGGAGCAACATCCAGACTGGTTCGCCAACGTAGTACCAGTCCTCAAGAAGAATGGAAAGATCTGAATTTGCATCGACTTCCAAAATATGAATGAAGCTTGTCCTAAAGATGAGTTTCCTCTTCCCATCACGAATATCATGATCGACAACACATGTGGCTTTGAGCACATGTCGTTCATGGATGGCTTTTCAGGATACAATCAAATCAAGATGTTTTCTAACGACGAGAAGCATGCATCATTCCGAACACCGATTGGCTTGTACTATTACACCGTCATGCCCTTCGGCTTAAAGAATGTCGGTGCTACATATCGAAGCCATGAGTGTCATCTTCAAAGATCACCTGCGTAAGATCGTGGAGTGTTACATCGACGATATAGCTGTCAAAAGCCGCTCTAAAGGAGACCATCTGCAGGATCTGAGGACGGTATTCGACCTGATACGAGCGCACAACTTGAAGATGAATCCTACCAAATCCTTCTTGGGCGTATCTAGTGGAAAATTCCTAGGTTTTATCATTACTGCCCAGGAAATCCACATAGACCCTGAGAAGACGAAGGCAATCATGGAGATGGGTCCCCCAGGAAATGTACGTGAACTCCGAGGCCTTCAAGGGAGGCTAGCTTACATCAGGAGGTTTATCTCTAACATCTCCGGATGATGTCATCCATTCACGTACCTCATGAAGAAAGGCGTCTCCTTCGTATGGGATGAAGAATGCCAGCGCGCCTTCGACAACATCAAAGAATATCTGTCGAACCCTCCAGTCCTGGTGGCCTCGGTTGCTGGAAAGCCATTCCTTCTCTATGTGCGAGCAATAGAGCATTCTCTCGGTGCTTTGCTAGCACAAAACAATGATGCAGGCCATGAGCAAGCTATATATTACCTCAGCCGAATGATGATGGAGCCGGAGCATCGATACATTGCCGTAGAGAAGGAATGTCTTGCTCCAGTTTTCGCCATTCAAAAGATACGACAGTACGTCACGGGGCAAACCATCCATGTCGTATCAAGAGTTAACCCCCTTAGGGTTCTCATGGCCAAGCCAGGTGCACTCAGCTCTCGGCTCGCTACCTGGGCGATATTATTGTCTCCCTACGACATGATCTTCGTTCCGCAGAAGTCTGTTAAAGGTCAAGCTCTGGAAGACTTTTCAGCAGCTCATCCAGGTTCAGAGTCAGCCAGAATAGACGAAGAGATACCAGACGAGGCTCCAATTCAAATGCGGTCTCCCATGATGCCATCTGGCGAATATTCTTCGATGGCGCTTCGAGAACTGGGCCCAAAGGCAATATCGTCGCTGGAGTCGGAGTGGTGCTGATTTCTCCCTCCGGGCTGGTGATCAAGCGGGCTTACTCCCTCATGGAGCCCTGTTCAAACAATATGGCCGAGTACAACGCTTTGCTTATTGGCCTCCGACTTGCAAAGGATCTGGGGGGTAGAGTATCTTGAAGCATACGGCGATTCGCAGTTAATCGTCAATCAGATCTGGGGTTCATACGAGGTTCGCCATGAAGATATGATCCCCTATCACCAAATAGCGATGAACATCATTTCGTCATTGGAAAGGTTCTTCATAGAATACGTTTCCCGGCTACAGAACATCGAAGCCGATGTCCTAGCAGGTCTTGCTGCTTCCCTAGCGTCCCAAAATATACTCATCATTTGGTGGACGTAATAGGCCACGAATTGGTCTGTCCCAAGAATAATGTTCAATGTGTTGAGAGTTACTCCGCTTTGACAGTCGACGAAGCACCAGACTGGAGACAACCATTCATCGACTTCGTAGTCTACGACATCCTGCCAGAGAATCCGAAGGAAGTCACTTCTATCATAAGACGTTCCCTCAGATTCCTTTACGATACAGAGACAAAAATGCCGTATCGGCGATCATACGATGGATTACTGCTTCGGTGTCTGTGAAATACAGAAGCCAAGGAAGCTGTACGCGAAGCTCACGACGGCGTCTGTGGGGCCCATCAGCCTGGCCCAAAATTGCAATACCGCTTTCGCCGAATGGGCTATTACTGGCCCACGATGGTAGCAGACGCGATAGACTATGCAAGAAAGTGTAAAACCTGTCAAGTCCATGCTGATTTCATCCATTAACCATCCGAGTTCTTACATCCGATGGTGGCATCCTAGTCATTCGAAGCATGGGGAATGGACATCATCGGTCCGATCACTCCGCCTTCGTCCCGAGGACATCGCTTCATACTCGCAATCACAGACTACTTCTCCAAATGGGCGGAGGCCAATCCGCTGGCTGTAGTGAAGACTTTAAATGTGATCAGCTTCCTAAAGCATCACTTCATCTATCGCTTTGGACTGCCCCGAAGGATCATCCACGATAATGGTCTGCAGTTCTCAAGCTACGCCTTCTATCGGTTTTACAACAAACACCGAATCCAGAATATTGCTTTAACACCGTACAACCCGACAGCTACTGGTCTGGTTGAAGTATTCAATAAAACTATAATCAAGCTGCTCAAGAAGTTCGTGTCTTCTAACAAACGCGATTGGAATGAGAAGCTTGGAGAATGCTTATGGGCATACCGTACTACAGTACGGACGGCCACCGGGAATACACCATTCTCTCTGGTATATGGGAGTGAGGCAGTTCTCCCATTGGAGACTCAAATCCCCTCACTTTGCATTGCCCTTACCTATCGATTGACAACGGATGATAATCACCACCGCCCGTTACAAGAGTTGGAGGCTTTAGATGAGCAACGCCTGTTAGCTCAACAACGAATCGAGCTATACCAAGCACGTATCTCGGAAGCTTTTAACAAGAAGGTTAAAATTAGAACATTCCAAGTGGACGATCTCGTTCTCGCAGTTCGGAGGCCGATGGTTATGACTTCCAAAACTGCCGGTAAATTCCAGCCAAAGTGGGAAGGCCCATTTGTCATTGAGACTGTATTCTCCAATGGTGCTTACCACCTCGCAAAATAAAACGGAGACTTGCTCATGTTGCCCATCAATGGCAAGTTCCTAAAGAAGTATTATATCTGAAACGACATCCTCCAAATCTCTTAGATTGTTGAGTTATGTACCCTTTGGTACCGTTGAACTTATACTCTGACTCCAAATCTCCCAGATTATTGAGTTATGTACCCTCTAGTACCGCTAAACTTACATTCTGACTCCAAATCTCCCAGATTGTTGAGTTATGTACCCGCAGGTACCGCTGAACTTATACTCTGGTCACGCCAGATGAATCTATATCGCATCTTTTTAGGTAGTAAGTCATGTATGATCATACCTCTGAACTTTCTTCCTAAAAGAGCATCTTCCTCATGATCTATTACTCGTACTTTCAGTACATAAAAAGGGTAACGGATCCACAAATTTCTCGAAACAACCACGTCGATGTTACCTCTGAGTTATTTTACTTCCATCAAAAATAAACCACCCCTCACGTAGAACTTCTACGTCCATATTATCTCTGAGTTGTACCCTTCATGGTTTCCACTCCTGCCACGTCCTCATTACCTCTGAGTAGGAAGATTCCATCGAAGAAACCCTCATATTTACCACGTCCTCATTACCTCTGAGTAAGTATGTTGGTTCTCTCTTGACTTATTATCCGTACCCAAGACCGGAGTACGCCAAGGCTAATAGGCCCAAAAATGTCTTCTGCTAACCACAAATGTCCTCAGTTGACCATAAATGTCCTCAGTTGACCACAAATGTCCTCTGTCGACCACAAATGTCCTCTGCGACCACAAATCTTGTACTAAGTCCTCTAGTACATGCAGCTCTTTTCTCATCATGCCACTGGGGCCCAGTTGCCCCATGGCACTCTTTCGCTAAATACCAGAACTTCCATGGTCATCCTACCGTGGAATCATTCTAGGTATCCCTAATCAAACTTATTATCCGTACCTAAAACCGAGGTATGCCAAGGATAATAAGTCCACAAATAGTCCTCCAGTGGGGCAAACATCACAAATACCAAAGATACGGTACAAGCACAATAGATGATGGATGATGAAAACATAGTCATTTATTGAAAAGCAAAAGTACTACATATTCGGGACCACGTCCCTATCAAAATAAAAGAAAATAACAAAGAAAGAAAAAAAGGGCCGACTATGGTTCGACTATACATAATTCTTTGAGTCGATCCCTCAGCACGGCGGTCGACCACTCAACTCGCAGCTTGGCCCGACGCTCGACCTTCTGATTCAGCCGCTCTGCATCCTCCAGATGCGCGTAGGTCTGCCAGCCACCTTCGAGTCTCTTTAGAGCACGCTCCAGGCCAGCAGAAGCTCGAGTGACCTTGTCGGCCTCCTGGATAATCAGCCCCTTATCCGTGCCGGCGGCCTCGAGCTAAGATTTCAAGAAAGCCAGTTTCCTCTGAAGCTCGAGTATCTGCTCCCTTGTATCAATTATTTCGAGAGAGGCGGCCGCTTTCCGAGCCATGCAATCCTCGCTCCTGTGGCTCAGCTGGTCATACTGGAGAGATAGGTCGCCGAGGTCCATTATTATAACTAGCTTAGATGCATCTCGTGCAGCCTTTACCTTCTCCAGGACAGTGGTGAGGATGTCCTGCTTTGGATCTATTGTTGCAGACAGATCAACTTGCCGCAGCACTTGAAACTGGGCCACGAGCTGATCAGCCTCTAACAATTTGGGCTCCAAAAGCGCAACTATCCCTGCCCCACCAGGGAGGGTTTTAAGAATTTTAATTTGGCCACGGGCGCATTGCCAGGCCAAGGCAAAAGGGGTCCTCCGCTCCACAGCAGCTTCGACCCCTCTCTTCAGGTGGCGGTAGAAACTGTCAACCACATCCTGTGACGCTTCATCCAGAACTTCTGAGGACGCAGGGACCATTGCTTCCTGCCCCAGCTGTGCTGCCATTTGATCTCCCGAACTCGATCCAGCGGAAGGCCCCTCAATATAAGTCAGAAGGGGAGGGAGCACACTCCCTTCCACCAGATCCCCTCTGTCAAAGCCTACCCTGACAATGTCCGTCATTGGCAGTGAAGGGGCAGGACCTGTATGTCCATAGCAACCATCAAACAGCCTAACCCAAAGAATATGGTGATAGAGCAAATGGGCCTCCTCACTAGTCAAGATTTGGCTTATCTTACCAGGGGAGGGTTGTGGAGGCTGAGGTTCGCTCACAGCCGTCGTAGTCCCCTCACCAGCGACCTCCAAGCTGAATTCAGCTGGTTCCTCTGCCCCAACCGCCTCGGAAGGAGATACGACAGGATCAGCATCGCCCTGCTGAAATTCAGTAGTCTCGGGTATGGGTTCAGTAGAGCCTCCGTCGCACTGGGTCGAGACCTCAGCAACGTGAGACCCCTTAGCCGCCGCCGAGAGAACCACGACAGAAATAATCTCGGCACACATGTCACTAATCAAAGTGGTCAGGGCCGTATTGACTTCAGAAATAGCGGCCGTTTCTCGAGAGTCCGACTCTTCTGACGTCTACAGAAAAAAATAATAATAATTAGAACATAGTTCAAGAAAAGCTAAAGAAAGAGAGGGTTGTGATTCAATTCACCTCCGAAATGGCATCCATATCCTCTCCTCTCTCCTTAATGAGCAGCCGACGAGGCCTAACTGCAGCTCGTTTCACGGAGTAGGTTCTGCCGCCTCCAGTAGACTCTGGCCTGCTTCGCTTTTGGAAAGGACACGGCTCAACAGGCGGCTGATCCGCCACCACCTCATCTGGCACAACAGGCGGTTGATCCGCCACCACCTCATCTGGCACAACAAGCGGCTGATCTGCCACCACCTCTTCTGCAGAAGGAAGAGAGTTTTCGGTATCATGCTTGTCATCCTCTTCGTCCGTATTAGTGGACTCCGAGTCCGGCATAGAAACCGTATTCGCCCTCCTCTTCCTCATCTTGGACCCCTTGGGCTTCTCCGCCAAGCCAGTACCCACAATGAAGCTGGTATTCGGGTCAAAATCAACGGGAGGCTTGCTCGCAGTAACATGGTATAGGGCCGCCATATACAAAATCTCCCCTGGCGCCTCAGCATCAGGAACCAAGAAGCTGGTTCGGGTATGAATCGCATCAAAATAATGCCAGACCCTGATACCATCGAGGACGCTACCTACAAAGCCCAGGCAAGGGCTGGGATTGTCAAAGAATAGCTGGCTATACTCAAACTGGCGGGAGAACCTGCTGGGCAAGTAGGGCTCAAGGTAGACATTGTTGTGGTTACGGTATACTAGGTGCGCTAGACGGATATTACGCAACCAAAGGAGCATCTTCTCAGGCAAGATATAAGGAACAATAGTGCATCACTCCCAAGGCTGATGGTGATATTAGAAAATGAAAGCATCATCAGCCGTAACGCCGTCTTCTGCTCCAGGCCTCATCAAAGACCAATAGTGCATCAACAGCCACCCCATCAGATCATGGTAGGACAGCTCTATGCGCTCAAAATCCATCGTCGTGTCACGGGCGATGACCTTGGACGAGAAGGCGCGAAGGCCATGGTGTATGCTGCACACCATGGCCGAAAGAAGGGCCAGTCTGACCCCAAAGACCAGCTTTACGGCAGGGAGGATAAAGTGGCGGCTGATCCTCTCAATGGAACCCGTCCTCCTGAGACCACATAGTTCCGTAGCCACACCATCAGGAATCCTGCCAAGAGTGCCTTCTTTGACAGCCGCTGAGTACCATGATAAAAATAACTAAAGAAGTCAGTTTGATTTCCAAATGTGTCGCCCGTGGCCCTCGATTGCTTGGCAGTCAATGCCACTTTTTGTACCTCGTCCTGGGTTTGAAGATCTCGGGGAGAAACCCGGCCTGAGGTGCCTGTGTAAAAAGGTATGAGACCTAGGATGTGGTGTGAGAAATGCTCCCTTTCGAGCTACCATCCTTCTTGATGGACGTCTGGTGACTGGTACTGTGGTGACATAACAATTCCGGGTATACGACAACAAAGCCCGGGAACTGTCGATCCAAATCCTCGAACTCTTCGGTCGTACGGGTGTACACTTCAAAGACTTCTTCCCCCAGGGCAGCTTGGAAATAACGTACATCTCGTGGAGATCGAGTCCCAGCTCCTCTCCAGGCGTGAAGAAGGTTCCCGTCCGCCGGTTGTACATCTCCAGGAGAGCCATGAACAATGGCTTATTTATTGGTAGACCATGACAGGTGCCCAGAATGGCGTGGTAGAGGCCGATCTCACACAGGGGAGTCTCATACCTCCACAGAATCCACGTGGTCAACCGGCCGACGGGATAGGACCCCTTCCGAGCAAGCTGGTTCAAGAAGGTGTCAGCTTGAGAGAACGTGAAATTGGGATCCGATATATTTATGAAGGTACCCGGGGCCAGTCCCATCACGTACCGACTGACCGATTCCATTCCCGCATACGCTGACCCCAAATTCCTGTTATAATAAATGTTACCCACAATCATCCCCGACTTGCTTGGAGTCAAGGAGTCCACCATCTTTCTGTCCATCGATAACATGTTGAACTATGACAGAGGATGATGACGCTCCATCGGAGGGATATGGATCGCCATCCCGTCAAGAGTAAAGTCCCAACTCTCGGATATACCCAGCACTCGGGGGTTCTTCACAGTCAAGGCATCCCCAAAGAGGAACGTCGGCTTTAGGTATTTTCCCTCTAATTGCTCTGAGTTCATCATGGCAAAGAGAAAGTAGAAGGGCTGGTTCCTTATAGCATTCAGCCTCTCTATAGGCTCGTCTGTGGGAAGCTGGTTCGCCACATATTGGACTAAGTGGTCGAATTGTACACCCACAACAGATTGGGCCGAACCCACCAGGAGTTCTTTTGCTGGATTTACTGGCATATTCACTGGAGAAAGATAAAAGAAACAAGTTAAAAGATGGCTAAACAAAGCCACTTAGTGTTTCTAGGCTTATGCAACCCATTCCACAAGAGTTTATGCGGCTCTGATTTGGTGGGGGTCCCATACGGCCCATTTTAGATGAGCTTATGCGGCTTTGTGTAAACACAAGCTTACGAGGCTCTGTTTAGTGCGAGCTTATGTTGTTCTATTTAAAAGAGCTTATGCGGCTCTGTATGAACATGAGCTTATGTGGCACTGATTAGCGTAAGCTCATGCGGCTCTGTTCAGCGTGAGCTTATGCGATTCTGTTTAAAAGAGCTTATGCGGCTCTGTTTGAACATGAGCTTATGCGATACTGATTAGTGTAAGCTTTTGCGGCTCGATTTAGCGCGAGCTTATGCGGTTCGGATTTGATGGGGCCTCATACGGCACAATTCGAGGGAGCTTATGCGGTCCTGTCTGTTGGAACTTCATGCGGCCCAGTTCTGCGAAGTACTTATGCAGCCACAGGAAGACCCTCATGCGGCTCGAACATGAAGGATACCCCCATGCGGCTCAAACATGAGATGTACATGCAGCACATACAGCACGTTATGTGGATTCTCCCCAAGGAACTTGAACAGTTCAATAGAGACGAAGAAGGCTCGTGCATAAAAAAAACATGCGACGTAGCCCTGACAGTTAGGATTTTGAGTTCATGTAACTTCTTCCAAATATCCTTACCCTCAATGATGGGGTGAACGTCGGGATGAACCGTAGATGCCACAGTCGACGAAGAGGCCTCTCTTTCGCCCTTCACCGCAGCAAAGGAAGCCTTGGAAGTCTTGGGAGCCATTGATGAGCAAAGAGGAAGAAGACGACAGCTAGGGCAAGAGAGGTTCGAATAAAAGAAGAAAGTAAAGAGTTTTTCTCTAAAAGATACTCTTATTTATAGGAGGACAGGAGGCTCATAGACCGATGGACGCTTTGATCCGTGTGCCGCCTAAAGAACAAAATCGACTCTTCGGTCATCGAGGTAAATTTGGATATTTAAAACTGACCCTTAGGATCCTACCACAAAAGGCGGCTTTAAAATCCAAAACAAATCAAGGGAAATTAAATGAGACGCATACGTGGCAGAAAGGACAACATGCGGTCAGAACAGTCCATGCGGCTAGGAAGTCCATGCGACTAGGAAGTTTATGCAGCCAGAACAGTCCATGCGGCAAGGCAGTCCATGCGGCCAGGTAGTCCATGCGGCTAGGAAGTCCATACGGCTAGGAAGTCCATGCGGCCAGAACATCCTATGCGGCTAGAAGAGCTTATGTGGACATAGCCATGCTTCTTATTCAAAGTATTTCAATTTTACAAATTGAAAACTTTGAAGGGGGTCTTGTAGAAGCATGAAAAAGAACAGGAAAGTCCATACGGCTCAAAACAGAGGAAGTCTCATGCGGTTCAAAGAATTTCGTAGAGCTTCATATGGCTCAAGAGTCCTTTAAAGCTTCATGCGGCTCAAAAATCTTTCAGAGCTTCATGCGGCTCAGAAATCCCCAATAGCTCCATGCGGCTCGGGTAAAAGCCACGTGGCCCTATACGGTTCGTCTCTACAGCTGGCCATCAAGCAGCGACCTCATTTAATGCTCTAACGCAACACAGCAGCTCTGACATAAAGGTAAATTGACAGCTCTGACATAAAGCTGCAATGATGACTCTGACATAATGGCACGCTCATAGGGAAACGAAGGAAATCTTTACAGCTGGCACGATCCACCAATTCCGAAGCTCACGATGCGGCTACCTACTTTAATGCGGCTGCCACTCTCATGCGGCTGCTACCTTCATGCAGCTGCCACCCTCATGCGGCTGCCATCTCCATGTGGCTGCCACACTCATGCGGCTGCCATCTCCATGCGGCTGCCACCCTCATGCGGTTGTTGCCTTCATACGGCTCAGTCGTAAGGACTTTCATACGGCTCGGTTAAAGACCACCCTAATGCGACTCAACGATGACAGTCCTCCACGCGGCTCGCAGCAGTTGGGACACGTGGCAGGAATTGATTAAATTCTAATAATCCAGATTTATGGTAATCTATATAACAGGCAGTTGGGACACGTGGCAGGAGATTGACCAAGATTTATTCGGTAGGATTTGCTGATATCCACAAATCATCACAATACAGATTTGTTGCAATCAACATTAACTGCCCATACAGATTTGTTGCAATCAACATTAACTGCTCATGCAAATTTGGTACAATCAACATTAACAGCCCGGATTGATTTTTAACAAACAGGATCAAGACAAATCTTAACGAATCCCTAACCGCCCACTTTTCAAGGAGCAATCATTGCAAATCCTACTTATCACACCCCACTCCTATAAATAGCAAGGTGCCATTCCCTTGCAGAGAGAGACACGCACAGAGAGAGCGGCGTCACACAGAAGAATCTTCCCACACATCTCGAGAGCATTTCCTCATCAGAGCCAAGACTACGTCCGATCATCCAAGGAGTAAGGCAGAGTTGATAGCACTCTCCCGAGCCTATACCGTCACCCTCACAGAAAAACTAAACAATTGTACTTGTCACGACCCCACCCGCTTTTTCGGATACGAGACGTGTCCAAGCCAGCCTACGCCGCAGAGTCGGCGGTAAAACGCTGTCAAGCCCGCAAGAAATAAATGCTCAAAATCAAAAAATATAATATTTGCTGCTCATTCACATTTCTAAGTTTATTACAACAGTTACAACATTTAAATTTAAAAGAAATACAAGCTCTCACAATTAATGAAAATGACAACTAGTTCCACTATCTAGGTCAGCCTCAGCATACCCATGTCTTCCCAGTGCTAAGAGTGATCGCGGCTAAACCTAAAAAATGTTGGTTTCTAGTCAGGAATGGAACAAGTACACAAACCGACGGCAATGCAAAAATATAGTAGAATTAACAAGACATGAAAATAACATATAAGATATAAAAACTGGAAAGAACTGATGACATGGCACGGTAGAGAAGAAAACAAGAAAAAACTAATAAAAGACATCTATCTAGGTGGTTTGAAATATCCTTTTCGACATGTGAACGACTAGGGGGTAAATCCAGCTCACTGCACGTGTCGTGTCTAGCTGCTATCATGCAAGAATAGACATTTTGGGGATAGTTCTGGGTAGTCCATATGTTTACTAAGATATTTCCTCTCCCGACTACTCCGTGTGACGAGCGTGTCAACAAGCAGCAAGATATATGTATAAACATGAAATAAGAAATCTACTATGAATCGAAAGCAATCAGAAAGTACACTTGCCTGAGGTCCTTAGCTGGAGAAACCAATAATACTATACAACTCAATGAGCCACAATCAGTCAACACATGCAGAAGTCTCCAGATGCTGAAATAAACATTACCAATGTTCTCAGAATAGTCAACTTAGCTTGGATTGCCTGTCCTTAAGTCCAATTCTGGACACAGGGGTAAAACGATAATTTCGGGCAAAAACGATATCTGCCATTGGACCCGTTTTGTACCGAAAAGCGTGCCAGAGTCAATGGTCTCTAAAGTCATCAAAATACATGTCTACGAATTCGGTTTTCTGATACGAACCAAACCGCATGTCCAAAGTTGGATTTTGACGGGCCATGCACAAAATCGCCCGTTGAGTGGGACCGTGTGGCCCGCAAAACGGCATTCCGATTCAACTGTCTCAGAATCGGACCAAACTTGGTAAACAGGACCAGAAAAATGATACGGTCCTGTTGGCGTAAGTTTTGTCTCGATCTGACGAGCGTGCACAAAGTAATTGGAGCTTGTGCAAAGTGGTCGATACGGTGAATTTCGACGGATACGCATCAAATTAGTCGCGCACATGCGACCAATTTGAATTCCGCCAAAGCCCACACGACCACGAAGCTGTTACGCACCTTTCGATGCTTAGAGTTCACGACCACGTCGTCCGGTTTGGCGGAAAGGACGTTGTATCGGAGGAATTTTGAGATTTTTAATATTCTGAAAACAGGTTTTTCTCTAAACTTTAGAATCAAATAACTTTGATCCTCCTCAATGAAATCAGGATCCGTAAAAAGGGTTTTACTGTCGTATATATTGTCTAAACATTTGTTCATTTAGATTTTTGAATAGGTCGTTGGATTGGCAATGGTTTGCCGTCCAAATTGGACGTCTGGACTGTCGTATATGTCATATTTTGACAGTTTTTTCGGGTAAGTTCGTATCGATCTTCTGGACAATCTATAGCATATAAATTCAAATTAAAATAAGGGATTGGAAGTTGTATAGTTTGTGTTCATACCCGAATTCGTAGTTCGTCGAACGATCAAACACCCGCTGCAAAAACTCCTCGCAAAGTGTCCCCCTCGACTACTGTTTCTGCTGTGGTTGCTCCCCTGTTTCGCGCGCGCGCTGTGCAGCATCCGCGTGGCCGTCGCCATGCACGACGGCACCCAGGGTAGCGCGCGAGGCTAAGGTTGTGGGTGGCGGCGTGGGTTTGTGTCGAGGGTTAGGGTTTTGATGATTTCCTCTCTCGCTCGATCCTATATATATGCTCGCGGAAAAACAAAACTGAACCGAGTTCAGTTCAGTTCATATGCGGAGAAGTCCGCTCGGGCTGAGGGTTTCCCTGTTGTAAACTGAGGTGGGTGTCGGGCTGGGCTGGCCTAGCTTTGGTTTAGCTGGGATTTTCCCTCTATATTTCCTGGGAAGTGTTTGCCACTTGTAGGTTTTGGTATTGGGTCCACTTGGGAAAGCTCGGTTCTGGGCTGAGCCTATTCCTTTTTCTATTGTATATATATATATATATATATATATATATATATATATATATATATATATATATATATATATTTTATATATATATATATATATATATATATATATATATATATATATAAAATATATATATATATATATATATATATGAATACCTATGTACATTATACATATATATATACACACACATGTAAATATTCACACAAAATGTATGTCTCTATATATCTTCCTATATATATATAATATATATATATATATATATATATATATATATATATATATATATATATATATATATATATATATATATATATATATGTATATAATATGATGAGGATATAATAATTCACACACACATGTAAATATTCACACAAAATATATATATATATATATATATATATATATATATATATATATATATATATATATATATATATATATATATATATATATATATACTAGTATAATAATGTCCATAAAAATCTAATTAAAAATACCAGTATTATCTATTCCTAGATTAGGGCCTATTTTATAAATATGAATATATAATGCTAATAACATCTTTTGACGAAGATACTATAACTAATAATAATAAAATAATATTATATAATAGTAACCATAATAACATTGATAATAATAATAATAATAATAATAAATAATAATAAAATATTTTAAAAAAAATTGGGAAGGGGAGCTACAAATCTACCCACCTTAAAAATAATTTCGTCCACGAAATTCTTATTCGTAACTTTTTTTTTAAAAACCCAGAAGACAGTCTACTTTAACCTTAATCTCCTTAAATTTTAATTCCTCAAAATATTTTATAACCTTCTCTAGCCATTTTATAACTCCGAATTCTTGAGGTCTTCTACCCACCTTTGGTCACACTACTCCTCAAAACTAAAATCTTAAAATCTTCTAACTGGTTGCTAAGAATCCTACCAACAAATATCTAGGCATATGGTATCTGTAATCATCTCCTATTTATCAAGCGACCCAAAATTTAACAAGCAACCAATTTACACAAGTAGCAAAAAATATATTGATAAACGCTAAATAGTATGATCATGCGTCGCTCTGAAATAGGAAGGACAGGCAGATAAGAAAAATAACCGAGAGCAATTATGATGTTTCAAAAACTGTAGAGAGTATCCAATGATACAGAAAGAAAGAAGTTTATGAACCATTGACTTATTTGTTAGATTGGGCTACCCTAGTCCAGTCACCTGCTAAGTCAAAGAACTCTTCACTTCTTAGAGGGGCTTGCAATCCATACAATACGAAAATTTCATTCTCGGAGTTAAACTAAAGAAGGTTCCAAAATAGAACAGAATTTAAGAAATCAAGATTGTGATCTTTCCCTGGTTATTTAAACACACGAGCAAGTGATATAAATGCAATACAAGATTGTATCGCGGCTTCCTGGTAGGTGGAATGATGGTTACGAAGGACATCACATTCTAAGAGGTGGAGACTTCATAGTAGGTATAGGGACCTATTTCCAATAGTTGGGTTTTGTTATCCAAATTTTGGTAGTATTCTTGGATGGGTTCTACTAGGTCTTAATGGGTTCTCTATTTGGACATCACTCGCTGGTTGGATGAACCTGGAATTTCAATCTATATAGACTGAACAAAATCCTAAAGATAAACTAGTTCTACTAGTTTAGGGTACCCTAGAATAGGTTTCTATCCAAGGGTTGAGCTAGTTGCCCGTCAAATTGGTTAGCTAGGTCCCTCAAGCCCAAAATGCGCCTTCAGTGACTTTTGTGTTTAAATATCACACGAGGCCTTAATTGGGTGGCACATTAGTGGCGTGTGCGTAATGGGCTTCGAGTAGATCACAACCACATATTGGGTCGAATGAGTTGAGTCAAGGTTGAGGCTCTAGTGGAAGTCAAAAATATACCGGTACTATGGTAAGGGTTATAGCTAGTCATTTTAACCTGAAAGTCGTAGCACAAAAATAGAGTACAAGGGGATGAGTTTGAGTGGGACAGGATATACCTAGATAAAGGTGGACTCGTTTAGATCTTACATATAAAATTTGTTGGAAGGTAACAATTGGCCTCGTGCTCCGAATATTAATGACACGGCCGGGGACACAAAATGATCTAACTGGAAAGTGGGAGTCCATGGGGCACTAACTATCATCCTAATGGAATTTATTCTAATCAATCGGTAATCCTCGTATATCCTAAAATTTTGAAGGCTTACAGTCTACCCACCTTAGAAACTAAGACATGGTTTTAAGAATAATGAGGTTAGAGGGTTCCTAAAATCCAGTTACTGTACCTCGACTCTTGTTAATAGAGAATAAGGCACGACGTACGGGATACGATAGATATAAGTCAAGGGTCGTTCCTTACTAAGTGGAAAACGAGTGTGTAATGTGACACGTGGTTGATAAAACAGAATGATCTACCCGTCCATAGTACACAAGGGTTATCGACGGGGCAACCAGCTCTAAGGCACATCGTATGAAAAGGTTCCTAACAACTGGATCATGAATTTCTATATGTGTCAAACATGCCAGACTATCGTCATAAGGGTTCTAGTTGAAGCAAGCTTCAACAAATAATTAGAGGCTCACAACATTTGGTCTCTGGAGAATATGTAGTCTCCTAGGTTGGTATTTGGTCAAGGGAAAGATCCTAATCATTCTCGGACTCCAATAACCAGAAGATCATGATAGTAGGTTTAGGGTCACAGAGAGGACGAGTAACTTAAGGCAAGGTTCTAGTCACCTGGTTGGCCGATGGTAGTTACCCTTGTGTATACAACCATCATAGCCATGAGGATACCCTGTGTCTCTCTACCCATTATAAGCTTTCGTCTTTCCAAATCAGTGAAAGACAAAACAATAGGGTTCAAGGGAGATGTCTCTGAACACAATTATGTGATTCAAAGGCGAATGTATAATTCAAGGAGTTGTCAAAGCAGTCGCGGATGAGATCCTAGAGACATCTACATCTCAATCCATATAGGGTAATTAGATGAAAAGCGAACCAAATGCATCATGGTTGATCAGACTGTAATACAATGATTCTGATTAGACAATATGTTAGCGGGCGTCCCCAATAAACATATGTCTCGAATCAAGCTCGATAAAAGAATAAGCTTGCAAAAACTAGGCCGTACTGGCAGTGCTGGTCAAGATAGTCAAAATATAAGTGTGTGGGATTTTTGAAAAGAGATACAAGTAGTTCGAGTTTTGTGAGAATCAAAATCTAACTCGAGATTTATACACAAATAACAGAAACAAAAATTATAAACTAACTCCTTACAACAAAAGAGAATTTAAAATAGACAATTCTAACTTATGATATAAGATTTATATCTAATACAGCAAAAGAAAGTTAAACAGTTTATCAAAATTGACGCCTTAATTCTAGGCAAGTCTAACATACCAAGCGAATAGTATATCCACATTGAATCACATTGTCATATCAAAAGTAATAGTGTACCGATAGGGATTTAGCAAGTTATCTAAATTGCATGGCCTATCTAATAACATTAACTACACAACGGTCAATTTGAACAAGGGACTCCTAGTCCTAGTTATTCTCCTAAATTATTTTAATCCTAATTGTGAATGAGCATTTCCTGGGCGCAGGCTCGTAATAGTACGACTAACGTACCATCACGAGTTCGCAATCTTTTGTGAAAATGGACCTGCATGGGCCACCACCAAAACTTGTCACGACCCGCACCCGCTTTTCCGGATATGAGACGTGTCCAAGCCAGCCTATATCGCAGAGTCGGCGGTAGAACGCTGTCAAGCCTGCAAGAAAAAATGCTCAAAATCACAAAATATAATATTTGCTGCTCATTCACATTTCTAAGTTTATTACAATAGTTACAACATTTAAATTTAAAAGAAATACAAGCTCTCACAATTAATGAAAATGACAACTAGTTCCACTATCTAGGTCGGCCTCAGCATATCCATGTCTTTCCAGTGCTAAGAGTGATCGCGGCTAAACCTGAAAAATGTTGATTTCCAGTCAGAAATGGAACAAGTACACAAACCGACGGCAATGTGAAAATATAATAGAATTAACAAGACATAAAAATAACATATAAGATATAAAAACTGGAAAGAACTGATGACATTGCACGGTAGAGAAGAAAACAAGGAAAAACTAATAAAAGACATCTATCTAGGTGGTTTGAAATTTCCTTTTCGACATGTGAATGGCTAGGGGAAAAATTCGGCTCACTGCACGTGACGTGTGCAGCTGCTATCATGCAAGAATAGACATTTTGGGGATAGTTCTGGGTAGTCCACATGTTTACTAAGATATTTTTCCTCCCGACTACTCCGTGTGACGAGCGTATCAACAAGCAGTAAGATATATGTATAAACATGAAATGAGAAAACTACTATGAATCGAAAGTAATCAGAAAGTGCACTTGCCTGAGGTCCTTAGCTGGAGAAACCAATAATACTATACCACTCAATGAGCCACAATCAGTCAACACATGCAGAAGTCTCCAGATGCTGAAATAAACATTACCAATGTTCTCAGAATAGTCAATTTAGCTAGGATTGCCTGTCCTTAAGTCTAATTCTGGACACAGGGGCAAAACGGTAATTTTGGGCAAAAAAGATGTCCGCCGTTGGACCCGCTTTGCACCGAAAAGCGTGTCAGAGTCAATGGTCTCTAAAGTCGTCAAACTACATGTCTACGGATCTTATTTTTCGATACGAACCAAACCATATGTCCAAAGTTGGATTTCGGCGGGCCGTGCACAAAATCGTCCATTGAGTGGGAACGTGGGGCCCGCAAAACGGCGTTCCGATTCAACTGTCTCAGAATCGGACCAAACTTGGCATACAGGACCAAAAAAAGATGTGGTCCTGTTGGCACAAGTTTCGTCTCGATCTGACGAGCGTGCACAAAGTAATTGGAGTTTGTGCAAAGTGGTCGATACGGTGAATTTCGACGGATACGCATCAAATTTGTCGCGCACACGCGACCAATTTGAATTCCGCCAAAGTCCATATGACCACGAAGCCATTACGCACCTTTCGATGCTTACGGTTCACGACTACGTCACCCGGTTTGGCGGGACGGACGTTGTATCGGAGGGATTTTGAGATTTTTAATATTCTGAAAACATGTTTTTCTCTAAACTTTAGAATCAAATAACTTCGATCCTACTCAATGAAATCAGGATCCATAAAAAGGGTTTTACTGTCGTATATGTTGTCTAAACATCTGTTCATTTAGATTTTTGAATAGGTCGTTGGATTGGCAATGGTTTGCCGTCCAAATCAGACGTCTGGACTGTCGTATATGTCATATTTTGACAGTTTTTTTTTGGGTAAGTTCGTATCGATCTTCTAGACAATCTATAGCATATAAATTCGAATTAAAAGAAGGGATTGGAAGTTGTATGGTTTTTGTTCATACCCGAATTTGTAGTTCGTCGAACGATCAAACACCCGCTGCGAAAACTCCTCGCAAAGTGTCCCCCCTCGACTACTGTTTCTGCTGTGGTTGCTTTCCTGTTTCGCGTGCGCACTGTGCAGCATCCGCGTGGCCGTAGACGCGTACGGCGGCGCCCAGGGTGGTACGCGAGGCTAAGGTTGTAGGTGTCGAGGGTTAGGGTTTTGATGATTATCTCTCTCGCTCGATCCTATATATAAGCTCGTGGAAAAAAGAAACTGAACCGAGTTCAGTTCAGTTCAGATGCGGAGAAGTCCGCTCGGGCTGAGGGTTTCCCTGTTGTAAACTGAGGTGGGTGTTGGGCTGGGCTGGCCTGGCTTTGGCTGGGCTGGCCTAGCTTTTGTTTAGCTGGGATTTTCCCTCTCCGTTTCCTGGGAAGTGTTTGCCACTTGTGGGTATTGGTTTTGGGTCCACTTGGGAAAGCTCGGTTCTGGGCTGAGCCTATTCCTTTTTCTATATATATATATATATATATATATATATATATATATATATATATATATATATATATACATGTATGAATATAAAAAAAATATATATATATATACATGTATGAATATCTATATACATTATACACATATATATATATACACACACATGTAAATATTCACACAAAATGTATGTCTCTATATATCTTCCTATATACACATTTCAATAAAGAAAATATTATATCCTCATCATATTATATTATATATATATATATATATATATATATATATATATATATATATATATAGGTATATATATATATATATATATATATATATATAAAATATATATATATATATATATATATATATATATATATATATATATATATATATATATATATATATATATATATGTAAATAAATATATATATATATATATATATATATATATATATATATATGTATGTATATTTTTTTTATGTATATATATATATATATATATATATATATATATATATATATATATATATATATATATATATATATATTATATATATATATATATATATATATTTTTTTTATATATATATATATATATATATATATATTCATATGAATACTAGTATAATAATATCCATAAAAATCTAATTAAAAATACCAGTATTATCTATTCCTAGATTAGGGCCTATTTTATAAATATGAATATATAATGCTAATAACATCTTTTGACGAAGATACCATAACTAATAATAATAAAATAATATTATATAATAGTAACCATAATAACATTGATAACAATAATAATAATAATAATAATAAATAATAATAAAATATTTTAAAAAAATCGGGAAGGGGAGCTACAGTACTTAGATTGCTGTACTTAGGTTTTCATCCCTAGGCTTTCTTTGTACGAGCGAGTTTGTGTTGTGAAGTAAAAGTCCAGTCCTCCCATAAAACTGTTCTGTTCTTTTATAATCAATGGCAAATAGAGGGGTGCACGAGCAAACATATGTTGAGGGAGGTCTGGGAATGAGATATACACCGAGGCCAAGGCCGTTTCGAAAGCGAGAGAGAATTTGGGGGTCCATCGAAAAAACCGCATCAGAGCCATAGCAATGAACCATAGGCACTTCGATCGAAGCCGCAAAAAGTTGGATTCGAGGGAAGGCTGGATGAGCACTGATAGGATTCCGTCCTTCTAGGCTTGGAGCAGGTAGTGACTGAGCATATGATGCCATGAATTTCACACTGGCAGAGAGAAAGAACTCCAATTAAACGAACATTGGAATGTAAATCTAGGGTTTATTGCTATTTCTGGAGAAAACAGTACATTTAATTCAAGTAAGGAAAAATACCAATTAATTCCTTCATACTCTTTTCTTCCCTTTCCTGCTATTTAAAGAAAGATTATAGCTAACAATTCCTGCTATAATTAATTTGCTGACTTGCCTAACTGATTGCTGACCTGTTTGATTGGCAAGCCTGCTGATTTGGCTGATTGGTGTAAATGAAACTAATTGCTGACTAGATGAATGAAAGGCAAGCGGCTAACTGGACGAACCACTATTGAAGAAAAGACAGGATTTGAATACACTATCAGCAAACGACTACTGATACTAAAGTCCTACAAATGAAAGGTAGATACTCTGATACTACTAGAGAGGTATGTATCAATATTCCCCCCTTTATTTTGACCTTGCCTCAAGGTCAAATTATGGGAAATCTTTGATGAACTTATCATATTGTATCCATACTGCATCACTCTCAAGTCATTCTTTCCATTGAACAGTAGGTCGACTGCAGCCTGATTTTTCCTCTACATAAGTCTTCTGTCTAGTATCCAATCGGGTTCCAAAACCAATTCCTCTATATATCTAGGAAGATCTATCTGTAAGGTGGACTTAGCCCCTAATTTCTTTTTTAGTTGGGATACATGGAATACTGGATGTATCAGTGCTCCCTCTAGTAATTCTAACCTGTATGCAACCTTACAAATTCTAGATATAACTTGATAGGGCCCATAATATTTAGGAAAAAGCTTTTGTGGCCTCCTCTGAGCTACTACAATCTGCATGTAAGGTTGAACCCTCAGATACACCCAATCTCCTTCTTCAAACTCCCTCTTAGTTCTATGAGCATCTACAAACTTCCTCATTCTCTTCCGGGACAGTAACATATTATCTTTTAAAATCTTTAAGGTGTTATCCCTAGATGAAAGAGTTGTTGCCACATCTAAATCTTTAGCTATGTCAGGAGTGTAAGTGAGAAAATATGGTGGGAGGTCTGCCGTATACTGCCTCATAAGAGGTCATTTTTGTTGAAGTATGCCTGTTAGTATTGTACCAGTACTCAGCCCAGGGAAAATGTTTTCTCCACTCTCTGGGTTTATGGCTACAAAAATACCTTAGATAATTTTTAATACACCTGTTAACCACCTCTATCTGCCCATCAGTTTGGGGGGGGGGGGGGTATGTTGTGCTATACTTCAGTGTAGTACCCGGCAGTTTGAAGAATTCTCTCCAAAACTTACTATTGAGCACTGGATCTCTGTCAGCTACTATTGATTTAGGCATGCCATGAAGTTCGAAAACCCCGTCCACAAAGATCTGAGCTACTACCTCTGCTGTATAGGGATGAGTAAGGGTAAGCAGGTGCATATATTTGGTTAGCCTATCCACTACCACCATGGTTGTGGTCTTGTGACAGCTAGTGGGAAGCCCATCTATAAAATCCATAGAAATTTCTTCTGAGACTTGGGTTAGGAATTGGTAGAGGTTGTATCAATCTTGCAAGAGAGACGCACTCTCCTTTATTTTTTTGGTACACTTTATATTCCCTAACATACCTTTTGACTGAGCTTTTCATTCCCTGCCAATAACACACCTTCTTGAGTCTTTGTGGTGTATTCAAAACTCTAGAGTGCCTGCCTGTAGGAGGTCATGATTCTATCTGATCATCAAATCTACAAAACTTGATTTAGGATCTATTATCAGCCTTTTCGTATAATATAGTAGCCCATTGTGCAGAGAGTACTTCCCATCATCCAGTAGCCTATTGTTTTATTTCTCCTTCAGTGCAGTAAAATATGCTGAATCATTCATCTGTTCCCTGAATTGTTGAATCCAATCTGCATGTACCATAGATATAGCAGCTATAGTAGGATCTTCCCTTCTAAACAGACTGTTTGAACCTTGATTTTCAGTCCCCCCTTTTGTATTCTACTCTGAATTGATAACCATGCAGCTTCAATACCTCTTTGAATTGTGCCTCTGTGTAAACTTTTTGGTCAAGTATGTACTTGAGGGGTCTATGATTTGTTTTAATTAGGAATTATCTACCCCACAAATATTGATTCTATTTCTTTACTTCCAGGAGATTAGCCAACATTTCTTTTTTTTTATATGTAGAGAGTATAGTGGCCTTCCTTTTAAGCTTTTGGTTCAAGAAAGCTATGGGTCTATACTTTTGCATCAACATAGCCCCAATGCCTTCTCCAGATGCATCACACTCTAGCACAAACTCCTCATTAAAGTCTGGCATCACTAGGACAGGTGGTTCTGTCAAGACTTCTTTTAATTTTTTAAATGCATTCTGAGCTTTCTGTTCCCAATGGAAGGAATTCTTCTTGAGAAGGTTGGTTAAAGGACCAGCTATTACCCCATATTATCCCTGAATGAACCTCATGTAATATTCAGTAAGGCCAAAGAAACCCCTTAACTCCTTAAGTGCCTTAGGCATAGGCTTGTCTAGGACAATCTTGATCTTTTTCTGATCCACTTCCACTCCTTTCCCTGAGATGATGTGCCCCAAGTACCCCACTTGCCTCTGCATAAAGTTGCATTTGCTCCTTTTGATCTTCAGTTGATTTTCTTCTAGCCTCTTGAAAACTGTTTCTAGATATATGTAGTGGTCCTCAATGTTGGCACTGTATACTAGGATGTCATCAAAAATTACAAGTACAAATTTTCTCAAAAGGTCTTTAAAAATGGAGTTCATCATGGCCTAAAATATAGAAAGAGCATTGGTGAGGCCAAATGGCACTACCTTGAACTCATAGAGCCCTTAATGGGTTCTAAAAGCTGTCTTGTATACATCTTCTTTGGCCATTCTAATTTGATGGTAGCCTGATCTCAAGTCCAACTTGGAAAATACCTTGCCCCATTCAATTCATCAAAGAGCTCTTCAACAATAGGAATTGGAAATCTATCTTTCACTATATTTTGGTTTAGTTTCCTATGGTATATGCACATCCTCCATGTGCCATCAGACTTTTTGGCCAAAATAACAGGAGAAGAATAGGAGCTGTTACTGGGTTTAATGACCCCAGTGTTCAACATCTCCTTAACTTGCCTTTTTATTCCTCTTTTATGGAGGAAAGGATGCCTGTAAGGTTTGGAACAAACTGGGACTGATCTTGGCAATAGGGGAATTCTGTGGTCAAACATCCTGGAAGGGGGAAGACCAGATGGCTCATCAAACAGATGTTTGTACCTTTGTCACAGTTTACTCAATCCATCTTGTTTGTCCTCTTATTCAACATTCTGGACTGAATCTTCACTGTTGCCTTGCCATGAACACAATTGGATCACATATATTTATGGCTTTTGTTTGAAATCTTTGTCTTCTGGCTCACTGAACTACTTCTTGTCAGTCTTTGCCCCCTGAGTTGATGCTCCACTCCATTATATGTGTACTTTATTTTAAGCACTTTAAAGTTCCATGTGATATCCCCCAATGTACTAAGCCAGTTGGCTCCAAGTACAATCTGACACCCAGTTATTGCTAACTACAACAAACTTGTAATAATTTTTGTTCCTTGACACTCAATGTTAACTTCAGGACATAAGCCCTTGCTGCTTAATCTTTCCCCATTAGCCACCATAACATCAAAGGGTTTGTTGTGAGATAAAGGTAGTCCCATTGTTTTACTAAAAGAAGTGTCAGTAAAGTTATGGGTTGAACCTGAGTCCATCAAAATCATAACTGGCTTGTTTCTGACAGTCCCTCCGAGCTTCATGGTTGATTGGCGTGCACTTCCTTATAGAGCTTGCAAGGAAATTTCAAATAAACTCTACCCTTTACCTGCTGAAACATGCATAACACCTGATACTTCATCTGTGTCTTCAAGGTTGTCCTCCTCTTCATCAGACACTAGCATATAAAGCTTCTTTTCTTTACATTTATGGCCCTTACTCCATTTTTCATCACACCGGAAGCAGAAGCCAAGGTTTTTTTTCTTCTTACTAACTCAGTAGGAGATATGGTAGGGTATTTAGTGGTAGGTGGCCCTTTGTTCTCTATATTAGGGTTGAGTGGTAGGTGGCCCTTTGTTCTCTACATTAGGGTTGAGTGTCCTCTTATGTGCTTCACAGGCATTTCAAGAACTCCAGTTGTTAACTGTAACACCCTTACTAGGGAACATGGAAGTTTCAGTGCTCTTCTTAACTGCAATCAACTTAGCCTCATACATTTTGGCTATATGCACGACAAAGGGCAAATTTATAAGATTAGCCACCTGTCCTTCATATCTTACTTTATATATATACTAATTTATATATCCTTCTACGATACTCCGATCCGAAACCGCCAATACTACCGATATCGCCGATACCAATACTCATAGGAATAGTCCGATACCGATTCGGATACCGATACTTTAAACCTTGATACTAAGTTTATATATATATATATATATACTAATTTGTGCGTGCGTGTATGTGTGTGTGTGTGTGTGTGTGTGTGTGTGTTTGTGTGTTTGTGTGTGTGTGTGTGTTACTACCGGCCCCGGCCCCCAACCCCCACCCCCACCACCGTCGATCGCCATCCCCAGCACAGCTACCCCCACCCCCTACCCCTCCCCACCCCCCCCACCCCCACCACCGTCGACCGCCATCCCCACTGCCGAACCAAAACCCGCAGCCCCCCGTCGCCCTGACCCGAACCCCCACCACCACCGGCCGGCCCCCAACCCCAGCGACCCTCACCCCCACAACCAGATATTCCGTCGGCCCCCAACCCCCACCACCACCCCCACCACCATGACCCCCACACCCACCACCACCGGCCCCCTCCTCTCCCCGCCGCCCCGACCCAAAGCCCCCCCAGTAACCTCTACCCCCACCAGCACCGGCACCCGCCGCCCCGACCACCGACAGCGAGAGAGAGAGAAGATTACCTGGGGAGAGAGAGAAATTCTGTGGCCGGAGAGAGAGAGAGAGAGAATTTGGGGGGGGGGGATGAAAAGTACCTCCCCTCGTCGGCTAAATTTAAGTTAGGGCTGGATATTTAGCGACGGACGGGCGACAGATATATGTTGTCGCTACGTGGTCGCTATACCACCCTAGCTGGCCGACGGAATATACGTCGCTATGTGGTCGTTAAATTTCGCGGCAATTTGTTTCAATATTTCCCGCAAACTTTTGCTAACTAAGCGATAGTATAGCGACGGAATCTTCATCCGTCGCTATATCTCTGTCAACTTAACGACGGATTGGCGACCTTTGCTCGCCCTTAAAATAAAATAAAAAATTATCGACTTTTCGATGGCAATCAATCAGAAATTTGTCGGTAGTCGGTCGCTAATAGCGACAGATAGAATCCGTCGCTATATGTCCGTCGTCAAATGGCTGTATTTTGGTAGTATTTGTTACGAATACGTGATAAGAAGCAAGATGGATTAACCAACGCAAAAATATCTTTTCAGGTGTGACGTGTATAAGACAAACTATCAGCATGTTCTTATCTCTGATAAGTGATACATAAACCCTTTAAGAATCATCAGCAACACAAGGTTTATTTCTGAACAAGCATCTAAGTGGTGTAATGCATACCATGTACTTAGTATCATCAGCTTCACGTGAAAAACATATGTTATTATAAATCAGTATTCAGTTAGATGAGCTGAATAAATGAGTTATGAGAAGAGTAGTGGCCACACAACATTTTGTCCAATTCAGAGCATACAAACTCCTCTTCTTAGACTAGTAGGAAAATGCAGCAAGAAGAAAAATTCAGAGCAAGATCCCAGCAGAGAAGGAAAATGCAGTAAGAAGGAAACCATCTACAAGAAAAAAAAAATCAACTTTTACAATTCCAAATCTAATATAGACCCCAGAAAACACATATAGCCTTTAAAATTTGCATACTTAATAATTGCGATAGAAAACCAACTTTTCCTTTCAAAACACTATTTTCCTAGCCAGATAATGCCCAAACCAGATTTTTCTAGCTAGACCAAACAAAGAACATATTTACACAGACCTTTTTTTTTGCAAAAAATAGAGAATGACAAAACCAAACATAAAAAAGTAGAACATATTTTCCTTCCAAAAAACAAGTTGTATGCCCAAAAAAAATTGCAAAAACACAAGCCCTAGTTAAGGCAAATCAAAAACATCAAAACCGTACCTAGGCTATAGTGTATATATGCATTCTTTCAAAGATAAGAGAAACCACTATATTCTGCTATCTATGCTTATATATTACTATGTTAGAATAAAAACTTGATTGTGGTTCAAAATTTTTTTGCTTATCTTTCCAAATAAACACAGGCAAACTGAACATAAACAAATACACATAGGCAATAAATCTAGAAATTGACTCGAAGGTTTCACCAACCTACTTATCATTATCAAATTCTAAATTTTTTGCATAAAGTTAGCTACCTCTATCCATTTCAAAAAATGACAAAACAATCAACATTAGCATTTGCTTCCTTCTGTTTGCCATGAAATATAGAAGAACAGAACAATTATCGGAGGACTGGACTTTTACTTCACAATACAAACTCGCTTGTACAAAGAAAGCCTAGGGACGAACACCTAGGTACAGCAATCTAAGTACAATTGTTTATTTTAGATTCTGGGGGGTGACGGTAGAGGCTCGGGAAAGCGACGACAGCTCTGTCATACTCCTTGGACGATCGGGTGCAGCCTTGGCTCTGTAGAAGAACTGTTGGGCATTGATGAAGAAATGCTCTCTCTTCAGGCTCTATGTCTCTGTCTGTATATCTCTCTCTGTCTCTGTGTATGTCTCTATGTGTCCCTCCACGTATGTGTGTATCTTTGCAAGGGAATGGCACCTTGCTATTTATAAGAGTGGGGGGCCTCATTAGGGTTTATAATGATTGCCGATTCTTGAAAGTCGGCGGCTAAGGATCACTGGATCTGGGCCGTTCATCGAGATTTGAGCAATAAATGTGATTGCATCAAATCTTTTGTGGGTAATTAATGTTGATTGACATAAATCCTCCGAATTTGTTATGCCAACCTCGGATTTCTCGATACGTGTCATTAATTTGCTTATTTGCCAATGATCTGATTTGATCCCAATATTTTATTGGGATTTGTTGAGGGATTTCGATCAATCTGATGCCACGTGCCCTGCCATCATGCCACGTGTTGTAACCGCAAGCCACAGCAGAAATTTGAGCCGTAGGAAAGTTACTCCTCATTGGGTCGCATAAGGCTGGCCACGTGTCAAGGCTGCCTAAGAGTAGCCTCCCTGAACATTTGGACTGCTTGGTAATGATTTGAGCCGCATGAGTGTGGATGACCGCATGAGTGAACCGCATGGAGATAGTCCTCGTGAGCCGTATGGGGATGGTCTTCGTGAGCCGCATGGAGCTAGTCTTCGTGAGCCTCATGGAGCTAGTCTTCGTGAGCCGCATGGGGCTAGTCTTCATGAGCCGCATGGGAAAGCCTCCGCTTGGGCCGCATGGGAGATTCTCTGCTTGGGCCGCATACGACTGTCCACATGTCAAGGCCGCATGACAGTTTCTGACTCTCGGGGGATCGTGTTAGAGATTTTCTTCGCTTCCCAAGGAGTCCATCATTATGAGGGAGTCATAATGATATCTTTGTGTCAAAACTGTTACCTTGTCAGAGCTGTCAGCCGTCAAGGCATTTAATGCAGTAAAAAACGAACGAAAGAGCTATTTGCAGGCCACGGGGCTCCTCTCTGAGCCGCATGAACTTGTTTGAGCCGCATAGACGCTCGAGCCGCATGGATACTTGAGCCGCATGAACTCTCTGAGCCGCAGGGGGCTCTCTGGCCGCATAGATCTTTCTTTATTCTTTTCCATGCTTCTATAAGACCTCCTTCAAAGTTTTCAATTTGTAAAATTGAAATACTTTGAATAAGAAGCATGGCCATGTATTCTTCTGGCCGTATATGATGTCTCGGCCGCATGGATGTCTCGGCCGCATGGATGTCTCGGCCGCATGGATGACTCGGCCGTATGGATGTTTCGGCCGTATTGAGTCAATCAGCCGCAGGGACTTTCGGGCCGCATAGCTCCTTGCTACGTGTGCGCATCATTAATTGCCTCAAATTCGTTTTAGTGCCGCCTTTAGGGAAGATCCCAAGGGTCGGCTCATTAAATCTTTGGATTTTATGCCCTGGGTGAATCTCCTTTATGAGAGAGTGTAATGCCCCAGTCCCAAAATACGTAGGACTAGAAACGTAGACATGTCAGCTATATTCATACGAAGTACATAGGCCTCGTATGGATACATAAGCTGTAAAATACAGTAGAACCATAACTAATCTCATCCACAAGAATAAAAGATATCATATAATTAACTATGAATTTTTCTTGATACAATATGTTGGGCGGAGACAAATCCACTACCAACAAGTAAAAGAAAAATACATTAGAAGAGTAATGATTTTTGGCGAGCGAAGCGAAGACAATCCAAGTGCAATCATCCTCGAAAAAATAGCGATGATCACGACTAGAGCTAGAACACCTGCGAAAGACAATAGCACACACCTGGAGAGATAACCAGGTCCTCAGAGGGACGTAATAAGACACATAATATCATGCCATATAAACTGAATAAATATTGCTCAAATAAATAAGTCAATTGAATTATAACATGGTCCAATACGCACCTATTGAACGAGCGTACCATCCCCCCAACCAAACAAGGACAGGAGATGGTAAACTAATTCACGGCGACGTATCTTTCCATGCTATGAATCCAATATGGTATCCGGACCCCAACAAGGTTTAATACCTTCTCATCGGAGTAGTAAGTCACACCTACAACTAAACAAGGATAAGATGTGACAAACTAATCCACGACAAGTTATTGTTCCAAGCCACGGTCAGATACAAGTATCCAAACTAAAAGTACTCGTACCTAACGGATAAAGGTGTCTAACCGTTCTAAGTGAAATATAGTTAAGAACAATCCTTCCTACGCATGGGCCCTGGCTAAATAGGATCGGCGTAGTCTTCCTTAGGCACCAGAGGCCCCATCAGTAAGAGCATGATGTTCCGCAGAATCGCCAGTGGCCGTCAGTAATCATGGATAATCTGACCCGCGTCTCCGGCGGAGCTCACGGGTTACAAAAGGGAAAGTGCATCGAAGCCTATACGCTAAGGAATTGTCCTTCCCGTCCAATGCCTATTGTGTTGTATCCACAATACAAAACCTCTATAACCGCTAAGTCAAACTAGCATGCAATCTCTATTAGCGGTTATTCCTATCGTACGGCTTGTACGTACTAGCGGACAGCTAATCATGAACTTTCGTATTCTACATGCGACACACAACTTCGTGGTACAACATGTCAAGGCCATGAATGCAACACACAAAGGTGGTCCCTTAATTCTAGGTTTAATGTGAGAAAAATAATACATATCAGGAAATATAAATGAACAGTAAGTTCTAATAGGTTATGCCATGTATCACAGTTTATTTTACATAAAGAAATAAATAATGCATAAAATATGAGCTAAAATAAATAAACAGCAAATGGCAAGGTGTCTTGCATGGTAGTACGCCTGGTGTGCTGCGATAATCAATGTCACACGAACTGCAACTTCGGTGCAACAACTATGCAAGGTGACCACGGATGGTGACACGGTCGGTTCCATTGGGTCCAGAAGGGTCAATTTAGTTAGGGTGGACATAAGGTGGTATGAATTTGGTGACAGAATGGGAATAAGAGGATCGGTTACGGACATGAGAGAAATCGAAGGAAATTAGATAAATAACATATATATGACTTTAGAAAATATTTTATAATAAATTTGGAAAAATATTTTAGATAAAATACGTACTCACAAAATTATAAATCATTTTTCGTCAAAAGCTCTAAGTAGTAAAAATATGAATTAGAAAGAAACTAGATTTCCTTAGTTAAAAAATACTTGAAAATTCTAGAGTATCTTTTTTAGGTCAAAAATCATACCATAAGATATAATAATATAATTTACTAATAAATAATAATAATACTAGTGAAGCCAATATTTATAAATTTAATAATATTTATAATATATATTTGCTTGTTACTAAGAAAATAATAACTGATAAAATAATATACATGTAACAGCATATATATTAGTCAAACTTAATACTATCTTTTGTAAAAATAATTATATAAATATTTTTATGGAATGATATCTATAATAAATAAGAAAGCAATTGTTAACATTATCAAATAATAAATCAAATTATATCAATGTTAATAATATTCAAATAATAATAATAATAATAATAATAATAATGATAATAATAATAATAATAATGATACTTATAACAATAATGATAATGATAATTGTAATAATAATAATAATAATAATAATAATAATAATAATAGATTTTGATAATAATAATGATAATAACAGATACTCGAAATTAATAAACAAATATGAAAAGACACAACAGCCAAAAACGTTTGCTATTCCTAATTAATGAAAAAGAGGAGAGAGAGAGTGAGAAGGGAAAGGGAAAAAGGGAGAGGTGGCGGTCGGGAGTTCGGTGGGAGCTCGGGACGGGAGAGCGGACACTGGCGACGATCGCCGGAGGCGGCGAAGGGCGCTCGGCGGAGGGAAGAGGGCTGTAGGCGGAGAGAGGGGAGTGAGAGCGGAGGAAAAGTCGGAGGAAGGAAGAGGCGCGGCTCTCGCGGTGGAGCTGAGGAAAAGGGGTCTCGGGAGTCGAAGTCGCCGGCGACGGTGACAAATCGGAGGGATAGCGGTCTCGGCGGACAGGGGCGGAGGCGAACGACGCGGGCTGGACGGATTCGCGGTGGCACGGGAGTCCACCGGCGGCGACGCAGGCTTCCCGTGCGCACGGAGGAGTGCTCCAGCACGGTGGGGGTTTGGGAAGTCGATGGCGGTCATGCGCGGAGGGCGGGTAGAGGCAGCGCACGGCGGCGACGGCTGCTCTCCATCACGCGACGGCGGCGGAGGGAAGCCCTGGCGGTGGTGGATTTTATTTTTGGGGTTTTATTGTCGGTGGTGGCGCTGGTGTGTGATGGTGGTAGGTGGTGGATGTCATGGGTCGATTGGAAAAGCTGCAGTGGTCGGTGAAGGTGGGCGGTTGGGGTATTGCCGGTGGTGGCTGTCGTGGAGTTTGGTGAGGATGATGATGGTGGAAGTGGTCATGGTAGTGTTGGTTGGTCAGGGGAAGTTGGGGCGTGGCCGGCACGACGGTAAGGACAGTGTTGTCGGGGTGTTTGGCCAAAGATATACAGGGTCGTAGAGGATGGTGTCTAGTGGAGGCCACAGCTGAGGCGACACCGAGGAGCAGTTTAGGGTTATGGCAAGGATTTTCTCTGGTTGTACCGTCTGTTGTCAGGATGTCTGACACGGACATAGGAATTAGAGTGTAGGGAATGGATGTGTCCGAGTGTGTCGGACGGAAAGAGTCATATGTATATGTAAGGGAAGATAAGTAGTGGATGGGACACGGACACGGTCACGGACACGATGCACTTACTTTTGGTTGTGGAGAATTGGCTTGTAAAAAAATAATGGATGAGTACCTGCCTATTTATAGGATGTGGAAATTTCCATTAAGATAAGGATTAGGATATTTAAACCCAATTTAATTTAAAGCAATAATCAAATCCAAATTCAAATTAAATCCAAGTTAGATCTAATTAAATTTAGATCCTTTAGTTTAAAACCAAATAAGATAATTCAAATTCCAAATATAGATATTAATTTAATCTATTTAAATAATCCAAAAATTAAATCAAGATTTAAATTGCAACAATATTTTCAAAATATGTTTTCCAAAAATACCAATAATAATAATTTCGAAAATAATAAATATTTTTAAATATCTTTTTGAATAATAAAATATTAATATTAATAAATCTCGAAAATTATATTTTTATTTAAAATAGACCAATAAATAATTACGAAATATATGTATGCAAAAATATTCTTTACATAATTATGCTTTTCTAGTATACAAAAATATTAAATAATTTTTAGAAATAACGTAAGAATAACAAGCTTAGAAATGATAGCAAAACTAATTATTATATTATTTGAAACTATAAAAAATAGAACAAAATATTTTTCTCAAATATGTACGCTCGCACATATTCGTACTCGTCGAGCAAATTCAAAAAATAAACTTCCGCACACGACGTACAATACGACTACGTGACGTACAATACAAATTTTTTAAATCAGTACTAAATTTAATAAAAAAATAGTAGAATTTTAGGGGTTTTACATCCTGCCCAACTTAAAAGAATTTTGTCCTCGAAATTAAGAATTCGTAGGGGGGGTGAGAGGACACAAGGGAGTATCAATGGGGATTCAACGATGATAATGTTTTCATAAAATTATGTCGTAAGAAATCGTGATCTAGATCGTAGAAAAACAATACGGTATGGTCACGGATAATAAATGAGGGTCACGATTAAGAGAACGAAATAGATTCGCTTTAATTAAGCGATTAGAGGGTATTGATAGGGTCGAGTAGTTTAGGATGAAGATATAGCAACATCGAATGAGAATGGTCATAGCCGATAGGAAGGTTAGAGGAAGTTCTAGTATGACGCTTTCGTCCTTCTAAAATAGGTGAAGTCGAAAGCAATAAGGAGTTCAAAAGGCAATATTATCGAGTACGAATACGTGGTTCAAGGACGACCGAAAACTTTCAAAAGGAGTTGCCAAGGCAGTCGTAGATGGAACTCTAAAGGACAAGTTTAGCTATGTCCCCATCCACGTAGAATAATAAAATAGCGAATCAAAGTGCACTCGGTTGATCAGACCATCATGTACCGGTTCTGAGTAGACAATACGTTAGTAGATGCATCCAATAACATATGTCATGGACAAGCTTGATAAAGAATTTAGCTTACAAAAACTAGGCTACATTAGCATCATTAGTTTAGATAGTAAAATATAGGTACGATGGTTGATGAATAAAGACAAATATGAATAGTCTAAGAGTCATAAGGATCTAAGTCTTGGTTTATTCCTATACCATCATTCTACGGTTTTATTGACCAAGGCTTGGTTGACCAAATGGGTTAAATTCCTCTAGTATCTATAGTCTAGATAATACTAGTTATATTCTCCTTAATGGCCAAGAGTGTATCGGATCGTGGGGTGTTCTACCCAACTTAAAAGATTAAGCTAAGGGTGTTTGAGATATCTAACTAGTAGGGTCAATCTCTAGCAAACACGAAGGAAAGATAAGAATAATGATAGAAGGAATCAAGCAAGATGCAATCGATGAGTCGGTCGAATATGGAATTGAAGAAAAGGTCAAGTTTGTAGATGAGATTCTAGACTTCTAATCCTATTCGCAGGCTTGCTTGGTACGGTAAAGTAACCAAACAATTTATCTTGACCTGCATGGGCCACCACAAAAATATGTAACGCCCCAGTCCCAAAATACGTAGGACTAGGAACGTAGACATATCAGCTGTATTCATACGAAGTACATAGGCCTCGTATGGATACATAAGCTATAAAATACAGTAGAACCATAACTAATCTCATCCACAAGAATAAAAGATATCATATAATTAACTATGAATTTGTCTTGATATAATATGTTGGGCGGAGACAAATCCACTACCAACAAGTAAAGGAAAAATACATAAGAAGAGTAATAATTTTTGGCGGGCGAAGCTAAGACGATCCAAGTGCAATCATCCTCGAAGAAATAGCGATGATCACGGCTAGATCTAGAACACATGCGAAAGACAATATCACACACCTGGAGAGATAACCAGGTCCTCAGAGGGATGTAACAAGATACATAATATCATGCTATATAAACTAAATAAATATTGCTCAAATAAATAAGTCAATTGAACTATAACATGGTCCAATACACACCTATTGAACGAGCGTACCATTCCCCCAACCAAACAAGGACAGGAGATGGTAAACTAATTCACGGCGACGTATCTTTCCATGCTATGAATCCAATATGGTATCCCCAATAAGGTTCAATACCTTCTCATCGGAGTAGTAAGTCACACCGATAACCAAACAAGGACAAGAAGTGATAAACTAATCCGCGATAAGTTATTGTTCCAAGCTACGGTCAGATACAAGTACCCAAACCAAAAGTACTCGTACCTAACAGATAAAGGTGCCTAACCAATCTAAGTGAAATATAGTTAAGAACAATCCTTCCTACGCATGGGCCCTAGCTAAATAGGATCGGCGTAGTCTCCCTTAGGCACCAGAGGCCCCATCAGTAAGAGCATGACATTCCGCAGAATCGCCAGTGGCCGTCTGTAATCATGGGTAATCTGACCCGCGTCTCCGGCGGAGCTTACGGGTTACAAAAGGGAAAGTGCATCGAAGCCCATACGCTAAGGAATTGTCCTTCCCGCCCAATTCCTACTGTGTTGTATCCACAACACAAAACCTCTATAACCGCTAAGTCAAACTAGCATGCAATCTCTATTAGCGGTTATTCCTATCGCACGGCTTGTACGTACTGGTGGCCAGCCAATCACGCACTTCCGTATTCTACATGCGACACACAACTTCGTGGTACAATGTGTCAAGGCCATGAATGCAACATACAAAGGTGGTTCCTTAATTCTAGGTTTAATGTGAGAAAAATAATACATAGCAGAAAATATAAATGAATAGTAAGTTCTAATAGGTTATGCCATGTATCACAGTTTATTTTACATAAAGAAATAAATAATGCATGAAATATGAGCTAAAATAAATAAACAACAAATGGCAAGGTGTCTTGCCTGGTAGTATGCCTGGTGTGCTGCGATAATCAATGTGGCACGAACTGCAATTTCGGTGCAACAAATATACAAGGTGACCACGGATGGTGACACGGTCGGTTCCATTGGGTCCAGAAGGGTCAATTTAGTTAGGGTGGACATAAGGTGGTACGAATTTGGTGACAGAATGGGAATAAGAGGATCGGTTACGGACAGGAGAGAAATCGAAGGAAATTAGATCAATAACATATATATGACTTTAGAAAATATTTTATAATAAATTTGGAAAAATATTTTAGATAAAATACTTACTCACAAAATTATAAATCGTTTTTCGTCAAAAGCTCTAAGTAGTAAAAATATGAATTAGAAAGAAACTAGATTTCCTTAGTTAAAAAAATACTTGAAAATTCTAGAGTATCTTTTTAGGTCAAAAATCATACCATAAGATATAATAATATAATTTACTAATAAATAATAATAATACTAGTGAAGCCAATATTTATAAATTTAATAATATTTATAATATATATTTGCTTGTTACGAAGAAAATAATAACTGATAAAATAATATATATGTAACAACATATATATTAGTCAAACTTAATACTATCTTTTGTAAAAATAATTATATAAATATTTTTATGGAATGATATCTATAATAAATAAGAAAGCAATTGTTAACATTATCAAATAACAAATTAAATCATATTATATCAATGTTAATAATATTCAAATAATAATAATAATAATAATAATAATAATAATAATAATAATAATAATAATAATGATAACAATAATGATACTTATAACAATAATGATAATGATAATTGTAATAATAATAATAATAATAATATATTTTGATAATAATAATGATAATAACAGATACTCGAAATTAATAAACAACTATGAAAAGACACAACAGCCAAAAACGTTTGCTATTCCTAATTAATGAAAAAGATGAGAGAGAGAGTGAGAAGGAAAAGGGGAAAAGGGAGAGGTGGCGGTCGGAAGTTCGGTGGGAGCTCAGGACGGGAGAGCGGACATTGGCGGCGATCGCCGAAGGCGGCGAAGGGCGCTCGGCGGAGGGAAGAGGGCTGTAGGCGGAGAGAGGGGAGTGAGAGCGGAGGGAAAGTCGGAGGAAGGAAGAGGCGCAGCTCTCGCGGTGGAGCTGAGGGAAAGGGGTCTCGGGAGTCGAAGTCGTCGGCGGCGGCGACAAATCGGAGGGATAGCGGTCTCGGCGGACAGGGGAGGAGGCGAGCGGCATGGGCTGGACAGATTCGCGGTGGCGCGGGAGTCCACCGGCGGCGGCGCGGGCTTCCCGTGCGCGTGGAGAAGTGCTCCGGTACGGCGGGGGTTTGGGAAGTCGACGGCGGTCACGCGCGGAGGGCTGGTGGAGGCAGCGCACGCGGCGACGACGGCTCTCCATCACGCGGCGGCGGCGAAGGTAAGCCCTGGCGGTGGTGGATTTTATTTTTGGGTTTTATTGTCGGTGGTGGCGCTGGTGTGTGATGGTGGTAGGTGGTGGATGTCATGGGTCGATTGGGAAAGCCGTATTGGTCCGTAAAGGTGGGCGGTCGGGGTATTGCCGGTGGTGGCTGTCGTGGAGTTTGGTGAGGATGATGATGGTGGAAGTGGTCATGGTGGTGTTGGTTGGTCAGGGGAAGTTGGGGCGTAGCCGGCACGACGGTAAGGACAGTGTTGTCGGGGTGTTTGGCCAGGGATATACAGGGTCGTAGAGGATGGTGTCTAGTGGCGGCCACGGCTGAGGCGACACCGAGGAGCAGTTTAGGGTTATGGCGAGAATTTTCTCTGGTTGTACCGTCTGTTGTCAGGATGTCTGACACGGACATAGGAATTAGAGTGTAGGGATTAGATGTGTCCGAGTGTGTCGGACGGAAAGAGTCATATGTATATGTAAGGGAAGATAAGTAGTGGATAGGATGCGGACACGGTCACGGACACGGTCACGGACACGATGCACTTACTTTTGGTTGTGGAGAATTGGCTTGTGGAAAAATAATGGATGAGTACCTGCCTATTTATAGGATGTGGAAATTCCCATTAAGATAAGGATTAGGATATTTAAACCCAATTTAATTTAAAGCAATAATCAAATCCAAATTCAAATTAAATCCTATTTAGATCTAATTAAATTTAGATCCTTTAGTTTAAAACCAAATGAGATAATTCAAATTCCAAATGTAGATATTAATTTAATCTATTTAAATAATAATAATTTTGAAAATAATAAATTGCAACAATATTTTCAAAATATGTTTTCCAAAAATACCAATAATAATAATTTCAAAAATAATAAATATTTTTAAATATCTTTTTGAATTATAAAATATTAATATTAATAAATCTCAAAAATTATATTTTTATTTAAAATAGACCAATAAATAATTACAAAATATATGTATGCAAAAATATTCTTTACATAATTATGCTTTTCTAGTATACAAAAATATTAAATAATTTTTAGAAATGACGTAAGAATAACAAGCTTAGAAATGATAGCAAAACTAATTATTATATTATTTGAAACTATAAAAAAAAGAACAAAATATTTTTCTAAAATATGTACGCTCGCACATATTCGCACTCGTCGAGCAAATTCGAAAAACGAACTTCCGCACACGACGTACAATACGACTACGTGACGTACAATACAAAATTTTTAAATCAATACTAAATTTAATAAAAAAAATAGTAGAATTTTAGGGGTTTTACAGAGAGGGAACGAAATCCGAGGAGTCGGTTTCGTCTTTTCCAAGGCGGTTATCAATCTACGTGTTCCCCCTCTCTTGTCCTCCTATAAATAAGAGGAGTTTGAGAGAGAAGACTTCTTTACTTTCTCCTTCACTTCGAATTTTTTCTACTCCATTGTCATCTTCTTCTTTAATTGCCAATGGCTCCTAAGAAGACCGTTGCGGCGAAGGACAAGAAGGCGGCGTCTTCGTCGAAGAAGACCGCCTCTACTTCAACCGCGGCCGTTCCTCCGCCGACCGTCGTACCCGCAGCTCACCCTGACGTCTATCCTCCTACTGCTGGTAAGGGCTTTATGTGGGTTTAAAGAACCCTAACTGCTATGGCTACGTCGCATGCTTTATGCACGAGCCTTTATCTTCATGTGAGTCGCATGTTCGTCATATGGTCGAGCCGTGAGCCGCATAAGAATATTCACTGTGGCCGCATACGCACTTTGCCAACAAAGCCGCATAAGCTATACTGAGCTGCATAGATTCGCACACATTTGTCTGTCACGTGGTCCGCACGAACTTATCCGATCCCTGCGGGCCTTATGAAAGTACCGCCGTATGACCCTTAACTAAGCGGAGCCGCATGAATGATCTGCTGAGCTTGAGCCGCATGAGGCTTCCGTAAGTTGGAGCCGCATAAGTGTTCTCCTGAGCCGCATGAGGCTTCAGTAAGTTGGAGCCGCATAAGTGTTCTCCTGAGCCGCATGAGGCTTTGTTAAATTGGAGCCGCATAAGCTCGAAAGCACCCATTAGTTTCTTTTTTTCTATCTTTTTAACTTATCTTTTTCTGTCTTCTTCTCAGTGAATCTGTCGGTTAATGCTGCTGGAGAGCTCCTGGTAGGCAGCACCCAAGTTGCTCTCGGCTATAGGTACGACCGTATAGTTCAACACATGGCTGACCAGTTTCCGAGTGACGAGCCCCCGACGAGATCGAATGCCCTCAAGAATCAGTCTTTCTATTTTCTTAATGCTATGATGAACTCGGGGAAATTAGAAAGGGAATACTTGAAGCCCGCATTCTTCTTTGGAGATGCCTTGACTATGAAGAACAGTCAGATTCTGGAGGTGTCAGAGAACTGGAGTTTTATTTTTAATGGGATGGCGATCCGCATCCCCCAGATGGAGCGTCACTTTCCTTTATCTTGGTTCAATATGCTCCCACTGGATCGAAAGATGGAAGATTCTTTAACTCCTACCCGGAGTGGGATATTCGTGGGAGACATCCATTATAACAATAGCCTGAAGTCAATGTGCGCGGGCAAGGTGCACACCAGCCGTTCTGTAATGGGATTGGCCCCGGGTACTTTCTTGAATGTGCCGGGTCCCAATTTCACGTTTTCTACAGCCGACACTTTTATGAACCAACTCGCTCGGAAGGGCTCCTATCCCATTGGTCGGTTGATGCTCCCAGCTGGATACATCCGATTTCCTCATGGACCAATCTGTCTACGTAGATTTTGCGAAAGTATGAGGCCTTTCTGTGTGAGATTGGTCTTTACCATGCTATTCGGGACACTAGCCATGGCTTGCCTATAAACAAGAGATTATTTATATCTCTTCTGGAGATGTATAATCGCCGTACGGGAACCTTCTATACTTTCGTAGGGGAAATGGGGCTTGCGCTCCACGAAATGCATGCGGTCTCCAAGCTTCCTTAGGGGGACAAAGCTTTTGAGGCGTATACTCCCACGAATGAGGAGTTCGAAGAATTGGAAAGGCGGTATCCAGGCTTCGTGGCTCTTTGTCAAGAGATATTGTGCCATTATAGCACATGTCATCAAATAGCTAAGAAGGAGAACAGCTCGAAAGGGAATGCCCCTCATACCAAGGACTGGGTGCGCTATCTCTTCACGACGGATGCCTCAGGTCAAGTTACTCCCTGCCGTCCTCAATCCCGGGAGGCGGTGAAAGCCTTAGTGTCGTCAGCTAAGAGGGTGGCCACCTCTAGTGACAGATTCGGGAGTCAGACCGACTCTTTTGGTTATTTTTATCAAGACACCCAAGAGTTGTCGGAGAAGGCGCTCATGCGGGATTCTTGATGATATGGCTACGAAACTGTGTAGTCTCGGGCGGAGCAGGTTCCATCGAGAGGATCAGTCGCAATTTCATCCTTTCGGCTGTGAAGTTACTTTTGCGAGTCCGGCTAGCTCTCCTCCTGGCCATGGTGTGCAGCATACACCGTGGCCTTCGTACTTTCACATCCAAGGTTATTGCCCGCGATGTGACAAAAGATTTTGAACGGACTGAGCTGCCCAATCATTATTTGATGGGGTGGCTGTTAATGCATTATCCGTCTTTGATGATACCAGGCTCTGAAGATGGCGTAACTGATGACGACGTTTTTATCTTCCGCTATCGTAATGAGTCTTAGGAATTCGAGACCATGCGTGCTTACCGGATGATATTGGCGAGGACAAACATGTACAATATTTTCGTATCTGTCCCTCATTTTACTGATGAGGAAATAGCGGCTGTCCATCTTGACGGTATTGGGCCCCCGCAACTTCTGGACGGCCAGATGCTTCTGTGGCTGCGAAATATCCGTCCCTCTTATCTGGTATATCGCAATCGTAATACTGTCTTTCTGGAGCCTTATCTGCCTAGCAGGTTCGTCCGACAATTTGGATATAGTCAGCTTTTTCTAGACAGCCCCAGCTCTTGTCTGGGCTTTGAAGGTATCCTTCTTGACGGCATCCGGGCCTGGCATTACTATGACACATTCTATACCCGTATCGTTTTTTTCAGTTCCCGCTATCAAGGCGTCGGTAGAGATCTTGTATATGGCGGCTCTGTACCACGTCATGGCGAACAAGCCCCCTGTCGGTTTCAACCCGGGTACCAGTTTCATCGTTGGTACCGGTCTGGATGAGGGTTCCCAGGGGGCCAAGACAAGGAAGAGGAAGAACAGAGTCGACGTGCAGGATTCAGACTCCACTGTTGCAGATGACGAAGGCGACGAGCCTGATGGAGACGACTCTTCCTTTCCGGTGGCAGATGTAGGGGCGGATCAGCCACCTTTTTTGCCAGATAAGATGGTGGTAGATTAGCCATCTGTTGCACCCGACCTTGCACTGAAGCGTAGCAGGCAACTTTCTCCTGTGGTGGCATCCCTCACTCTCAAAAACTGGCTACGACTAGACACAGTGGACTAGCTATAAAGGAAAGAGGCAAAGAAATTGACCCTGTATCAGAGGTAAATAAGTTACTACCGGTCCTTCCTTTCTTCTAGCTTTGATTTTAATCATCTTCTTTCCCTCTTGTAGGCGTCAGAAGAAGAGGACGCTCGAGTTGTCGAGATCGTGACTCGGGATGACGGGGGCTCCGGTGAGCCTGCCCCTGAAATTGCTGAATTTTGTCCAGATGATGCTGATCAGGTTGCCTTTCCCTCTGAGGTTGCTGGGTCAGAGGAGCTGGCCAAATTTAATTTGGAGATCGCGGGTAAGGAGACCCTGCCAGCTGCGAACGAGCTGCAGCCTAGATGCTCCTCTTCCGGTAAGATAAGCCAAATCTTAACTTGTGAGGAGGCCTATCTGCTCTATAATCACATCCTCCGGGTCTCGATTGATCATTGTCATGGACATGCAAGTCCTGCCTCTCCAGTGCCGCGGATGGACTTTGTTGAGACAGACTCTGCCGAAGGGGCACTGGCGGAGAGGGGCGTACCTCCTCCCCCTCCGGCTCGTCTTGATGGTCCTCCTGCGGGCTCGAGTTCGGCAAGTCCGGTGATGGGACAATCGGGGCAGGTGACGATGGTCCTCGTATCTTCTTCTGCTCGGACGGCCCAGAGAGTCGACCTCTCCGCCTTGCCAAGCGTCCAGGCTCTTCGGGTGGCAGAGGAAGAGTTAGCCGCTATCCGTGCATCGTTCTGCTCGGAAGTCACCCCCCCTGGTGGCAAGTTCTAGCACCACTCCTTCGATGCTGCCGGCCACGCTTCTTCTGACGCCGTCCTCTACAGAGGTCCTGGACGAAGCGTTACAGGACGTGGTCGACAGCTTTCATCGTCACTTGAAAAGGGGGATAGAAGCGGCTGTGGACAGAGGGACCTCTTTCGTCTTGGCCCGGCAATGCGCCCAGGGTCAAATAGATATCCTTAAGGCCCTTCCTGGTGGGGCAGGGGTGGCTGCACTCCTGGAGGCAAAATTGCTGGAGACTGATCAGCTGGTGGCCCAGCTTCAGGGACTGTGGCAGGTTGATCTATCTGTCGCTATAGATCAGGAGCGTGGCTCCCTCATAACTGCTATAGAGAAGGCGAAGGCTACTCAGGATAAAACCAGGCCGGCCATACTGGAGGATCTCCGCACTTTGTCTGACCGATATGATCAATTGAGCCATAAGAGTGAAGATATTACAGCTCGGAAAGCGATTGCCTCCTGCGGGATTACTGACACACGGGAGCAGATCCTTGAGCTCCAGAGGAAGTTAACTTTCTTTGAGTCTGAGCTTGAGGCTGCCCGGATCGACAGAGGGCTAATTATCCAGGAGGGTGATAATGTCAATAAAGCTTCGGCTGACTTGGAAGTGGCTCTGAAGAGGTTAGACGATGACTGGCGGATACTCATGGACCTGGATAATGTGGAGCGGTTGTCCCAGGAGGCTGAGCGCAGGGCTAGACAGAGGCTTGAGCGGGGTACTGCCTTGGTGAGAAACTGCCTCTTGGAGTTGTGTAATGCCGAACTATAGTCAGCTTTTTTCTGGTTTTGTTCCTATTTTCTTTTTCTTTTCTTTTTGAGAGGGACGTGGTCCCAAAACATGTAATGCTTTTTTCGTCTTTCAAATAAAGAGTACTTTCCATTCTATCCTTCATTTGTATTGCTTGTTGTGCTTGTGGTATTGTGGTGATGTTTGCCCCGCATGGGGGACTTATTTGTGGACTTGTTACCCATGGCATACCTTGGTTTTAGGTACGGGTAACAAGTTTGACTGGGGATACTTAAAATGGTTCTATGGCAAGGTGGTCGTGGGTGTTCGGGGTATCGGGAGATAGAATGCCATGGAGCAGCTGGGCTCCCGAGGCATGATGAGGAATGATAGGCCTGTACTAAGAGACTTAGCAAAGGACATTTGTGGGCCGATTATCCTTGGCGTATCCCGACTTAGGATATGGATAATAGGATGAAGGGGAACCAACATACTTACTCAGAGGTAATGAGTACATGGCAAGTATGAGGGTTTTACCGTGGAGTCTTCCTACTCAGAGGTAATGAGGACATGGCAGGAGTGGGCTCAACGGAGGATATTTGTGGTCAACAGCAGACATTTGTGGGCCTTATTACCCTTGGCGTACCCTGCTTCAGGGTACAGATAATAAGACGAGAGAAGACCAACATACTTACTCAGAGGTAATGAGGACATGGTAAGTACGAAGGTTTTACCGTAGAGTCTTCCTACTCAGAGGTAATGAGGACATGACAGGAGTGGACTTAGCGAAGAATATTTGTGGACCTATTATCCTTGGCGTACTTCGGTTGTGGGTACGGATAATAAGTTGAAATGGAATTATCATACTTACTCAGAGGTAATGAGGACATGGCAAGCATGAAGGTTTCTTCGACGGAGCCTTCCCATTCAGAGGTAATGAGGACATGGCAGGAATGGGCTCAATGAAGGAGGGTATATAGAATGACTCAGAGGTAATGAGGATATGGTAGTTCTATGTAAGGGGTGATTTTTTTTTGGCGGAAGTGAAACGACTCAGAGGTAATGAGGACATGGCCGTTTTGGAAATTTGTGGATCGGTTACCCTTTTTGTGCACTAGGAGTGCGGGTAGTAGATCATAAGGGAGGATCTCTTCCAGGAAGAAAGTTTAGAGGTATGGTCATACATGACTTAGTATCTGAAAGAGTGACCGGAATGTGAGTTTAGAGGCACCAGCGGGTACATGACTCGATAATTTGGAATTTTGTGAAAGTGAGTTCAGCGGCACCAGCGGGTACATGACTCGATAATCTGGAATGTTGTGGATGTGAGTTCAGCGGCACTAGCGGGTACATGACTCGATAATCTGGAATGTTATGGATGTGAGTTCAGCGGCACCAGTGGGTACATGACTCGATAATCTGGAGTATTGTGAAAGTGAGTTCAGCGGCTCCAGCGGGTACATAACTCGATAATCTGGGATGTGTCATTTAGACATAATATTTCTTCAGGAACTTGCCGTTGACGGGCAACATGAGCAAGTCTCCATTTTGCTTTGCGAGACGGTAAGCACCGTTGGTGAATACAGCCTCAATGATAAATGGACCTTCCCATTTTGGCAGAAATTTGTCGGCGGTCTTGTGAGTCATGACCATCGGCCTCTGGACTGCCAGAACGAGATCGCCCACTTGGAATGTTCTGATTTTGACCTTCTTGTTGAAGGCTCCAGAGATGCGTGCTTGGTATAGCTCGATCCTTTGCTGAGCCAGGAGGCGCTTTTCATCTAAGGCCTCTAACTCTTGTAGTCGGCGTCGGTAGTTATCATCCGTCGTCAATTGATAAGTGAGGGCGACGCATAGCGAGGTTATTTGAGTCTCCAATGGGAGAACTGCCTCACTTCCATACACCAGGAAGAACGGTGTGTTCTCTGTGGCCGTTCGGACTGTGGTACGGTACGCCTATAAGCATTTACCAAGCTTCTCGTTCCAGTCGTGTTTGTTGGACGATACGAACTTCTTGAGTAACTTGATGATGGTTTTATTGAATGCTTATGCCAACCCATTTGCTGCTGGATTGTATGGCGTCGAAGCAATATTCTGGATGCGGTGCTTGTCGCAGAACCGATAGAAGGCGTGGCTAGCAAACTGCGGGCCATTATCGTGGATGATCCTTCGGGGAAGTCCAAAGCGATAGATGACGTAATGCTTAAGGAAGCTGATCACATTTGAAGTCTTTACTTCTGCAAGCGGGACAACTTCCACCCATTTGGAGAAGTAATCTGTGATTGCGAGTATGAAGCGATGTCCTCGGAAGGAAGGTGGAGTGATTGGACTAATGATATCCATCCCCCATGCTTCGAATGGCCAAGATGCCACTGTCGGATGTAGAAACTCAGATGGTTGGTGGATGAAGTCCGCGAGGACATGGCAAGCTTTGCACTTTCTAGCATAGTCTATCGCATCTGCTACCATCGTAGGCCAGTAGTAGCCCATTCGGCGAAGACGGTCTTGCAATTTATGACCAGGCTGATGGGCCCCGTAGATACCGTCATGAGCTTCTCGTACGGCTTCTTTGGCTTCTGTATTTGACAGACACCGAAGCAGTAATCCATCATAGGATCGGCGATACAGCATTTTCTTCTCTGTATCGTAGAAGAATCTGAGAGAACGCCGTCTGATGGAGGTGGCTTCCTTTGGGTTCTCGGGTAGGGTATCGTAGACGACAAAGTCAATAAATAGTTGTCTCCGATCTGGGACATCGTCGATCGTCTGAACGAAATAATGTACCATAAATTAAATGTTGTTCTTGGGGCAGACCAGTTCGTGGCCTATCACCTCTACCAATTGATGAGTATGATTTGGCACTGCTAGGGAAGCGGCCAGGCCTGCTAAGGCATCAGCTTTGATATTTCAGAGTCTGGGAACATGCTCGATGAAGAACCCCTCAAACAACGAGATGATGTCGATAGCTATCTGGTGATAGAGGATCATGTCTTCGTGGCGGACTTCATATGAGCCCCGAATTTGATTGACGATTAACTGAAAATCGCCGTATGCTTCAAGATATTCTACCCCCAGCTCTCGTACAAGTTGGAGGCCAATGACCAAAGTATTGTACTCGGCCACATTGTTAGAGCAGGGTTCTGTGAGAGGGTAAGCGTGATTGCTCACCAATCCGGAAGGAGAAACCAGCACTACCCCGACTCCGACGACGATGTTGCCCTTGGATCCAATTCTTGAAGCACCATCGAAGAACATTCGTCATATATCATCGTGGGAGGTTGTATGCGAGTCGTAAACCTTATCTGGGATTTCTTCATATATTCTGGATGACTCCGAGCTCGGGTGTGCTGCCAAAAAGTCTGTCAGGACTTGACCTTTGATAGCCTTTTGTGGGACAAAGATCATATCATAGGGGATAGCAATATTGCCCATATAGCGAGGCGAGAGCTGAGTGCCCTAGTTTAGTCATGAGGACTCTGAGAGGGTTGACTCGCGAGATCACATGTATGGTTTGTCCGGTGACATAGTACCACGTCTTCTGGATGGCGAACACCAGGGCGAGGCATTCCTTCTCCACCGCGGTGTTTCGGTGCTCTGGCCCAATCATCATTCGACTGAGATAATATATGGCTTGTTTATGGCCTACATCGTTGTTTTGTGCCAGCAGAGCCCCGAGGGAATGTTCCATTGCTCGTACGTAGAGCAGGAATAGTTTTCCAGCAACCGGGGCAACCAGGACTGGAGGGTTCGATAAATATTCTTTGATGCTGTCGAAGGCCCGCTGACATTCTTCGTCCCATACAAATGAGACGCCTTTCTTCATGAGATGGGTGAATGGTCGACATCGCCCGGAGAGGTTAGAAATGAACCTCCTTATGTAAGCTAGCCTTCCTTGGAGGCCTCGGAGTTCGCGGAGATTTCTCGGGGGACCCATCTCCGTAATTGCCTTTGTCTTCTCAGGGTCTACATGGATATCCTGGGCGGTGATGATGAAGCCCAAGAACTTTCTACTGGATACGCCCAGGAAGGATTTTGTGGGATTCCTCTTCAGATTGTGCGCTCGTATCAGGTCGAATACCATCCTCAGATCCTGTAGATGGTCTCCCTTACAGCGACTCTTGACGGCGATGTCATCAACATAGCACTCTACCGTCTTGCGTAAATGGTCTCTGAAGATGATGCTCATGGCTCTTTGATATGTGGCACCGATATTCTTCAGACCGAAAGGCATGACTGTGTAACAGTATGTGCCAATCGGTGTTCGGAATGATGTATGCTTTTCGTCGTTAGGAGACATCTTGATTTGGTTGTACCCCGAGAAGCCATCCATAAATGACATACGTTTGAAGCCGCATGTGTTGTCGATCATGATGTCTGTGATAGGAAGGAAGAATTCGTCTTTAGGGCATGCTTCGTTCAGATTGCGGAAGTCGATGCAGATTCGAATCTTTCAATTCTTTTTGAGGACGGGTACTATGTTGGTGACCCAGTCAGGATGTTGCTCTTCACGTATGAAGCCGCTGGCTATCAGTTTGTTGACTTCGGCTTCGATCGCATCCATGACGCCCGGGCGGAAGCGTCGCTATTGTTGCTTGACTAGCTTTGCATCCGGCCGAATGTTGAGTTTGTAAAGAGCAACCTCGGGATTTAGTCCTGGCATGTCTTCATAGCTCCAGGCGAACACATCAATATATTCTTCGACAAGTTCCGGTAGCGATTCTCGCTCTTCGTCTGTTAGGCTTTTACTGACAAAAATTAGTTTTGGAGAAGATTCGCTGCCGAAGTCGACCTGTATAACCTCATCCTCAGTAGGAGGTTCTCTCTGTTCGAACCGCTTTTCCTATTGTGCATCCAACTTTTGGGCCCATGGCTCTAGCTCGAGGATTTCGGGAATGTCTTCATCTTCTTCATAAGCGTCGGCGAATGCCATGTTGACTGACAGGACTTGTCTAAATACATCTTCGATGCTGGTGTCCGAGTCAGAAGTTGGTGACCTAGTTGAATGTGAATGCCATTCACATTCTTCATCTGAACTCTCAGGGGTCGTCGTGGGTGTTACATACCCTAATCCATATCGAGTTTTGTTATAGTAGTCCCGTGGTTTGCCAGCCGGGATCGGTGGCTTCAAAGGTAATCGCCACCCGGTGCCGTAGTTCAAGCCTGGCATGGTCTCCAGATCATACACCTGTTTTTGCATGAGATATTTGGATTGGGGGCTATAAAGATATAGAGGCAGTCTCCCGACATCTGATTCAAGGTCGACTTCTTCTACGGTAAAGGGCTACGGATCGTCCTTCCGGCCGAAGATGATTGGATGGTCCCCTCCCTCGATTATGCGGTAAGCGTCTTCCACTGGAGTAAGCTGGATTTCGGTGTACACATTTGTTACCTGTGTGTGTAGGTGAGTACCTATACCGTGTTCCATAGCATACATTGTACAAAGCTTGTTAAACTCGAGGTAGTTCAAAGATAGCCCATTATTGATGAAGTAAGGTATCTTTTCTAGCGGGATTACATCATCTGCGGAGGGAACATCAGTGCGGGCAGCCACATACTTGGCTAGCTCCGTTTCCTCTTCGGCTACCCCCTGTATCAACGAAGACTGAGAGGACGACCTGGGCATCTTGATCGTCAGAGGTTCAGCTGGTGGAGCAGAGCGTGGAGTTGTTGGCAGACTAGCGACCCCCAGTCTGGTGTCCGATGCTGGGCGGGGAGTGGTTGGTTCGCTAGAAGTTCCAGGCCTTGTATCGAGGTGACGACCCTTCTTGGGAAGGCGTATCGTCATTGGCTTGTCGAAGGGATTGAGCTTCTCCATTTGAGGCTGACCGACTTTCGGCAGCCTGATTGTCAGTGGCTCCGTTGTGGTTCTTGGCACTTGGCCAGACCTTGGCAGCCGGATTATTATCTGTTCTTCTTGCACCGAGAGGCTGATTGCGTCCTTACGCAAAGTGGTGGTAAGGGGTGCAGACTTGCCAGGTTTGTGAGCTTAGAGTTGGATCGTCAGAGGCTCCTCTGATCCTGTGTCTGACTCGGTACAAGTTTGCACATCTCCTTCACCAAGGTGCCTCTTCGACTTTTTGTACAGACAGGAGTCTGAGTAGTAGGATTCGACCCCTTTGAAGGGATCGATATCAGCAAATTCTGTCCTCACGAAGTCGTGTTTGTCGACATAATTGAAGCATTGGTGCAGCGTGGAAGGCACGATCATATAATCGTATATCCAAGGGCGCCCCAAGAGGATGTTGTAAGAAGTGTCTACATCTATGACGTAGCAGGTGACTTCTGATTGGAGATCGCCAATCTGACACTTCAGACGAATCTTCCTAATTGGGTAGCTCCTGCCCAAATTAAAACTGTTGATGGTGGTGCTTGTAGGCGTCAGGCGATGCATAGGGATTCGGAGATGATGTAACAGACCCTTCGAGATAATGCTTATGGAAGAGCCATGATCAATGTGCATTCGATCCACCTTTACGTCGCCGATGTATCCAGTGTAGTATAGCAGGCGATCGTGCAGGTTGGTTTTGATGAGCATATCCTGCGGAGTGAAGACAATGTTGGGCATCGATCCTGTGCAACCGCTGTCTTGGAGATCTGCCGGTGGGTTCTCTCCCGTGAGGTTGACCTGAGCCAGGTATGCATCGGCATTTTGGAGTGCATCGCTCAAAGCCGCTCGCACATCCTTTGAGAGTCTCAGAAGCTCGTATAATGACAACTTGGCCGGTGTGTTGGCCAATTACGCCAAGATGTCGAAGTTGTAGGGCTTCTCCAGCCCCTTTGGTGTCTCTTTTCGGAGGGATTTGTCAAAACGAGTCTTCTTCGGCCTAGGCTTGTCGGTCGTCGGAGGCTGAGCCGGTCCAGGTGTGTCAGTTGTAGCGGGCTGATGATCTTCAGCCGAGTTGTCAGCCAAAGGTTGGGATTGTGCCCTAGACTGAGTGACGACGGCTGTAGCTTCTTCGATATCTTCCAAGATTGTGCGGCAGGACCTGACTTTTCCACTCTTCTTCTTACAAATAGAAGATGGTGTGGGCAGAGTCACTTCTGATACCAAGTCTGGATGGACCCACATGACCTCCCCTCGTGATGTGGTGAGGGGCACTAGACCAGCAGCCTGATCTCAAGGAGGTGGAAGATTAGCAATATCCATTATCGCCAGAGGGATGGGGACCACACCATCTTGAGTTTCTGTCGGAGGAAAGCTGTCGAATTGTTCTGATACCATATTGGCTGCCACTGTTACCTTCTCGAAATCGATAGCCAGAGCGTTCGAATCGATGAGATTTTGGATGTACCGTTTTAGTTGGTAGTAGTCGTATGTAGCATGGTGGACGTAGCAGTAGTAATGGCAGTACTTTGGGTTCTCCATCTCTGTCGGCCGAGGTTCCCGTCTTGGTAGAGGAAGCTGAATTCTGTCTCCTTGTATGAGCATGTCCAAGATGGGCTTGACATGACCGTCTTCGAAGGAGTAAGTGATTTACGGCCATTGTTTATCTGTCGGCTTTGGCTCAGGTTTTTGTGCTGTGTCGGCCACCATAGCCTGCTTGCCCTTGTTGTCCCGATTGTTGGTAGAGCTACCCCCATTGTTGGTGTTGGCGTTGGGATGCCTGCCCTTGTCCTCTCCCTCTGAGATGTGCAATCCCAGTTGGTGAGCCTTCTTCAACCGTTCTTCGGTACTTGTAGCACTGATGATAAACGTCTTCCAGTCCTTGAATTGACTTTCGTCCATCCAGAGACTAATTGTTGGGAGCAATCTCTTTTGGTAAATTTCAATCAGGGAGGAATCCGGATTTCCAGATGGCAACTTCATTGCGGTTTGGCAAAACTGCTCAATATAGTTCCTTGTCAGCTCTTTCTCTCCATGGACGACGTCCATGAGGGTAGACATTGTGATGTCCTGCCCTACTTCGTAGAATCTCTCCAAGAACATACGCTTGAAGCCGTCGAAGGAGTGGATGCAGTTGTCTGGCAGGTTACGATACCAGTAGTAGGCGACTCCTTCCAATGCCCCAATGAATAACCATGCGAGGATGGCATCGTCATGGGGCAGATGGTCGGTGGTGACCTCGAAGTAAGTGATGTACCGACTTTCGGAGGTCTTTCCATCATAAGGATTGATATTGAACGACTTATATCTTGGTGGGAATGGAACATCCCTCCAGGCAGCAGGGTACGGTTGCCGTATTCTGAGGTCTTGAGAGTTTTCTCGAGCGTGAAACATGGCTTGGAGCTTCTGGACCTCACTTCTCGCTTCTTGGGCCTCATCCACAGCGGTGGGGGCCGTTACTTCAGGAGGATTGTTGCCCGGATTCGGTGCCGCTGAATTCGAGTCCGCATTGACCGCATGACCCTCGTATGTTTGGCCAGGCATCCCTCCTTATAGAGCGGGAAGGACCGCTTTGATCTCGTCCACAGACTTGACCAAGGCAAGCAGTATGGCCTCCAGAGTGTCGATACGTTGGCGATCACTGGAGCCCCCTTGGCTGCTGTCTGTCATGAATATCGTCTTTACATGAGGAGAGATGGACGGAACGGTGGAGGAAGCGCCCTCCGAATCATACTCCTGTAGTGAGAAGTCATCGAGGTATGTGGGAATATTCTCCTCTGGTTCGGACTCAGAAGGAACAGTACCCCCAGTCTCCGAGTTCGCCTCGTCTTGGGAGTTGTGGACGTCCTCGGGGACGTCGGGGTTTGCTGTATCTGATAGAAGAGTTGTTTCCCCTGGCTCGTCTTCTTGGAACATCGGATGGTCGTGGAGGTTCGGAGGAGTGCTACCCCCAGTCCCAGTAACCCCCAGTGGTGTGGTCGACGAATCTTCTACTGTAGCAGATTTTGTCTTAGAACGGGTACCTTGGAAAACTTCGGTATTGGGCACCCGCTTAGACGACAGTCTTTTAGTCATAGTGGTTGAAATCTTCGGGCTGGAAACATTTGTCTTCTTCCCTCTTCCATCGGTGGGGACTTTCTGAGCAGAGTTACAGAAGACGACGGAAAGTGCCTCGTCTTATGAAGACGGCTGTTGCAGTCTTTGAAAGACGGACTGTCGGCCTTTTCATACCGTCGTGTTATTGCAGCAGCAATTGACGATGACTTGGGTACAGTGACGTCCGTGGGAGGACTCTTTGCACCCCGATGCATCTTCTCTTTTATTGCATTTGTGGAGGATGGCCTCACGCAAGTCAGATGGGTCTGGATCGACCGTGTTTGCTCCCTGGATTTTGGGAGACTTTTGTGAACCTCTCTGTCCGTTTGCCGTCGGGGGCTGGACTCGAGTGGTTCTGTACAACTTCCCATCTGAGGCCCGCATAACAGTATGTGGGACGCTCGGATGGTCAGAGACCGGATCAGCGGTCCGAGCTTGCCAAGCTTGCGCTGCCCTAGACTTCTTTGCACAAGTGCGTAAGGGCACATAGTAGGAAGAGTCTAGGTGATGCTAGAGAGAGTCAGACATATCTTCTTGGGAGCACAAGAGATCAGGACCATAGGAGAGGCGGTCAAAGACAGAGCCACGTGGATTAGGCATCATACTGCTGTCATCAATAATCTTCATGCGGCTGGCAGGCGTAGCCGCATAGGCTTTCTTCATGTGGCTGGGAGTCTCAGCCGCATGAGTTTTCTTCATGCGGCTGGATGATCTGGCCGTATAGACCTTCTTCATGCGGCTGGCAGATTCAGCCGCATGAGCATCCTGCATGTGGTTGGCAAACTTGGCAATATGAGTGTTCGGCTTCTGCTTGGGGAGCATAGAACCAGTCTTTGTCCCTGCAAGTCCAGCATTGTAGTGCTTTCCTCTGCCGGACTTGGGGACAGCAGAGTCCTCTACGGCTCGAAGTGGAGCCGTATGAGAGTCGCCTTCGCCGTCTTGGGTAGCAAAGAGTACCCCGTCCAGAGCTTATGGAGGAGAAAATGATTTTAGCCTCCACTCGCAGCAAGCTTTCTTTGTGCGGGTTCGCTTCTGGACCGGGCCAGCACTTCCTTCAGAGGGCATTTCTTCAAACGCCTGTTGGTCGAAGCGGACGACCATCTTTTGTTGCGTGGAGCCAAGTTTGGCTGTATCCGATTGCGTCACCAACTCCTCAGCCGTAGAGAAGTTTGTCCCCAACAGAGTTGCCATCGTGTTTGCCATGAAATATAAAAGAACAGAACAATTATCGGAGGACTGGACTTTTACTTCATAATACAAACTCGCTTGTATAAAGAAAGCCTAGGGACGAACACCTAGGTACAGCAATCTAAGTACAATTATTTATTTTAGATTCTGGGGGGTGACGGTAGAGGCTCGGGAAAGTGACGGCAGCTCTGCCTTACTCCTTGGACGATCGGGTGCAGCCTTGGCTCTGTAGAAGAAATGCTGGGCGTTGATGAAGAAATGCTCTCTCTTCAGGCTCTCTGGCTCTCTATGTCTCTCTCTCTGTATATCTCTCTCTGTCTCTGTGTATGTCTCTATGTGTCCTTCCACGTATGTGTGTATCTTTGCAAGGGAATGGCACGTTGCTATTTATAAGAGTGGGGGGCCTCATTAGGGTTTACAATGATTGCCCATTCTTGAAAGTCGGCGGCTAAGGATCACTGGATCTGGGCCGTTCATCGAGATTTGAGCAATAAATGTGATTGCATCAAATCTTTTGTGGGTAATTAATGCTGATTGACATAAATCCTCTTGATTTGTCATGTCAACCTCGGATTTCTTGACACGTGTCATTAATTTGCTTGTTTGCCAATGATCTGATTTGATCCCAATATTTTATTGGGATTTGTTGAGGGTTTTCGATCAATCTGATGCCACGTGCCCTGCCATCATGCCACGTGTCGTAACCGCAAGCCACAGCAGAAATCTGAGCCGCAGGAAAGTTACTCCTCATTGGGCCGCATAAGGCTGCCACGTGTCAAGGCTGCCTAAGAGTGGCCCCCCAGAACATTTGGACCGCATGGTAATGATTTGAGCCGCATGAGTGTGGATGACCGCATGAGTGAACTGCATGGAGATAGTCCTCGTGAGCCGCATGGGGATGGTCTTCGTGAGCCGCATGGAGCTAGTCTTCGTGAGCTGCATGGGGCTAGTCTTCGTGAGCCGCATGGGGGAGCCTCCGTTTGGGCCGCATGGGGGAGTCTCCGCTTGGGCCGCATACGACTGTCCACGTGTCAAGGCCGCATGACAGTTTCTGACTCTCGGGGGATCGTGTCAGAGATTTTCTTCGCTTCCCAAGGAGTCCGTCATTATGAGGGAGTCATAATGATATCTTTGTGTCAAAACTGTCACCTTGTCAGAGCTGTCAGCCGTCAAGGTATTTAATGCAGTAAAGGACGAACGGAAGAGCTGTTTGTAGGCCACGTGGCTCCTCTATGGGCCGTATGAACTTGTTTAAGCCGCATAAACGCTCGAGCCGCCTGGATACTTGAGCCGCATGAACTCTCTGAGCCGCAGGGGGCTCTCTGGCCGCATGGATCTTTCTTCATTCTTTTCCATGCTTCTACACCTTCCAAGTACTCCCCCTGCAAACCAATTATGCACCATCATTATGGCCAACTAATTAACACACCACTAAGTATTATCATGCACAAAATTGAATAACAAAAGTAAAAAATAGTATGCATTGTATAGCATTATGGGTCTATAAAGTGCAAGTTACTAAAACTAGTTTCCTCTTCTTTAGTATGATGATAGGCAATGAAGTTCTAAACAAGTACAAATACAACCAGTATATCGAAAATAAGTGCTTCACTTAAGCATCATTCACTTAAATGACTAGAGTAAGACCAATAGATACCAAGCACATATAACTATAGATCGAAACTTTAAACAAAAAGAAATAGAGTCGATACTTAGAAAAAATAAACATAGTTGATAAGTTAGACAAAAGATCTTAACAAACCATCAATTTACTTAAGAACCAATATCTACTACTAAAATAAGGCAAATTAGCGACGTCAGGATACTTCGCTAATTAAGGAAAATATGTTGATAATCGTAATTAGCAACGACTTTAGCGACGAAACATGAAGGTCGCGAAAAAGCTAGTCGCAGAAGACAAATTTGCCGCCCTCCGTCGCTGTTTGCGATGTCACCACAATGTCGCTAGGTCATCACAAAATTAGCGACGGAGGGCGACGAAATTGTACTCGCCAAATTAGCGACGTAGTGCGACTATTTAGCGACGTTATTTCTTTTTTATGTGATGACATGGCATGCCTGCCACGTCAGTAGTGTAGCGACGTACAGCGACCAAATTAGCGACGTCAACTCTCTGCCACGTCAGCTACTGAGCGACGGATTGCGACGGATAGCGATGTAACGATGCTAATTAGCGACGTCAGGATACGTCGCTATATGTCGCAGATCCTCGCTATACGTTGCAGATATTATAAAAAAAATTTAAAAAAATATTATGTATATTTTTGTTATGCTGTATGTCTGTGTTTACAGTGTGTGTGAAGTGCAGTGTTCGAACCATCGACAGTTTCGTTTACTGTTCTATGTTTTATCTTGGATAGAAAGAGCAACAGTTCAGGGTGCACTTCTCAGAGCTTCCTCTTCACGTCCTTCACCTTCTCGGGATCCTTTACGACGTCCCAAGAAAGTGAAGGATGTGAAAATGAAGCTCTCAGAAGTACATCCTAAACTGTTGCTCTTTTTGTCCAAGATAAAACATACAACAGTAATCGAAACTATCGATGGTTTCGAACACTGTATTTTACATACACTGTAAACACTGACACACATCATCACAAAAATACACATTATATTTTTTTAAAATTTGGGCAGCACCTCCTTTGTATATCAGATCATCGCTTATAACCCAGCGTAGGTATATTTGTCATCCCTGTCGCAGATATCATCATTAACAGTCTTCCATCATAACAGTATACAACTAATAAATGAATAACAGTCTCCCATCATGACAGTCTTCCATTATAACAGTCTACAACTAAATATCATACATGTACTCAATGAAAATACCAACAAAGTAAATATCACAAACATACATGTCCAACAAACATACATGTCCAACAAACATACATGCCCTCGTATCTCGATACCATGCCATGGTATCTTGATACTCTAATTTTATATCTTGAAGTATCTTAGAACTTTACCCTTTCATAGGGTAAATCCTAATTATCTTGTGATACCATCTTGGTATCACAAGATACCTCAACCTGTCACGCTCACTCTAGCCCATATCTAACTCTAATACAAAACTTCTAATATAAAACCTTACTAACATATCTTCCACAATTTCCTCACTCTCTAACACAAACCACATCCTATTACCAAACCTTTTCTTAACATATTATCTAACCTGTAAACTGATAGTGAGTTTAATATACATGTTAGGGTTCATGTATGCATAGGGATTTATGGGTTTTCGAATTGCATTTGGATTGTCAACCTGTAAACTGATTGTGTACAATAATTTCTTATGTATCACACACATGTTTACACTCACAAGCCTGTCACTGACCTGAGAATACATGTGCACTCGACTGAAAATTGATTTCCAGATAACTACACACAATTACACTAAAACCTGAGAACCTATACTACATATTGTTGTACTGATTTCCCTATACACACACTCATACACATGTACCCAATGAACTGAGAACACATTTACACACACATGTTCATGTACTGCTATACACTCATACACACACTGACCTAAGAACCTAGGTACTGTTTACACACACACTGGTAAACCTGGACTGAAACTAGCTTACCGATTTCCTATTCACACACACACATGTACATATTACTGCTAACACCCTGTCCACTCATACACACATAAATTCCGAATATCTATATACACACATAGAGTCACTCATTCACACATGAACTCAGACATACATTCACACAAAGCTGAGTACACACACTGTCTTTACTTCCACACATACACCACAATCTGCTACCACACATACACACACACATGTGCACACATATATATATTAAACTTTAAATATTTTAACCCAAATCCGAGCCTGAACTCGAGTATCTTTAACCCTAACCCAACCCATTAACGGGTTTATCCGATTGGGTTCGGGTTTAGCCCACCCAAGTTGTACCCCTAATCGTGTGTCCGTGTGTGTGTGTGTGTGCGTGTCTCTGTGTGTGTGTGTGTGTGTGTGTGTGTGTGTGTGTGTGTGTGTGTGTATCTGTGGGAGAGGAGGAGGAGGAGGGAGAGGAGTTAGGTTAGGGTTTACCTGAGAAAGAGAAGGAGGAGCTCGGATTGGGGGAGGAGGAGCACGAGGAGGAGGAGCTCGATGGGGAGGGGGGTAGAGGTCGCCGGGGGGGGAGGGAGTCGCTAGAGGGGGGAAGGGGTCACCGGAGGGGTAGAGGGTCGCCGGGGGTCGAAGGGTTCGCCGGGGGGGGAGATTTTTTTAGAAATTTTCGAGTGAGGGGGAAAAAGGAAACAGCGTGCCCTAAGTAAAAACTTTAGCGACATCATGAGGAGACGTCGCTAAACGTCGCTATATTTAAATAATTAGCAACGTGTAGCGACGATATTGCGACGCAGATTTCCATTTAATAAATTACTGTCGCTATTCGTCGCTAGTAGTCGCCACCAGCAACGAATAGCGACGTCAATTTGCCACGTCGCTAAATTCCCAAAAATTAGCGACGTCCTTTCATGGAGTCGCTAAATTAGTCGTAATTTTGCCATATTTTGGTAGTGATCATTCATGTGATAAAACTAAAAAATCAGCTTATACACCACCAAAAGAGCACCAAAACTTGATCAGGGTTCCTTCAATTAAACAAAGGATAAAAACTAGATCTATGCAAATCAATAAAACCAAAACTTGCACAGAAAGAGCCGCCCCAACTTGTCTTCCTGTAGCGACTCCCACGATCGATTGGCGTATGCCCTCTCCGGGTCGAGACATGGAGGAATCTGAAGAAAAAAATTAGGGTTGGGAATTTGGAAAGAGAAATTAAGGTTAGGGTTTCACCTTTGATGTCAGAAAAAATTAGGGTTGGGGAAGATTGAAACCCTAACCTGACTCCGGTGCTCACGACGACGTCAACAATGGTGGAGGCGTCGAGGTAGCTTGAGCGGGCCTGGAGAGGGATGATGTAGATGGCGACGTGGGTGACCACGAGGTTCTGGATCTCCTTGTGTTATGCGGTCAACCCAACATGACCGACCCTTTCGCGAGGGGTTGTAGAAGTGGTGAGGAAGATGAGGAAGAGGGGTTTTCTCTAAGGGAGAGGGGTTTTCTATGAGAAAGATGAGGAAGAAGGGTTTATTTGAGGGAGCAGAGGGGATTTTGGAGGGGGGAGGTGTTTCTCCGATCGAGAGGAGAGGCTTGGTCGAGAGAAAGTTTGCTAGTTCCTCATAAAAATAAACTATCAACCGTCAACAAATATAAAAAGTTTTAAAATTACGAAAATGACAGCCAAAAAATTGTGATATTTTTTCTGCACATATATTAGTTGACAGTTATCACCAATCCGTCAATAAATAAAATAATTTTTCTTGACGGATCCTCTAAAATCGTCAACTATTATGGTATAATTTTGGTAAATTAACACAAAATGTGTGTGATCTTGACGTATATACCGTCAAAATAACCCCTTTTCTTGATGGTTTTTCATGACCATCAATAAATAAACCGTTGAGAAAAGCCATTTTTCTTGTAGTGTATATATATATATATATATATATATATATATATATATATATATATATATATATATATATATATATATATATATGGAGCGGATCAAAAGCCCCCCTTAGAAAACCTCCTAAAAAACTCTCTTACTCTCAGCCGTCCATTTAATGTTAATATTAATGTTAATGTTAATATTAATATTAATATTAATATTAATATTTATGTTAATATTTATGTTAATATTAATGTTAATGTTAATATTAATTTTTATATTTTTATTTTTATATTAATGTTAATGTTAATATTAATGTTAATGATAATGTAAATATTAATTTTAATGTTAAGTTTTAATGTTAATTTTAGTATTTAATGTTAATATTAACACGAATATTAACATTAATATTAACAATAACATTAATATTAACATTAATATTAATATTAACATTAACATTAACATTTATATATATATATATATAAAAAAAAAATATATATATATATATATATATATATATATATATATATATATATATATATATATATATATATATATATATATATATTATTTTTTAAAGCGGCGCTCGAGTCCCCCAGGACTCGAATCCCGCCCGCGCCCCCTATGCACGACGGTGTTACCAGTACACCATAGCTCATTGTGCATATATATATATATATATATATATATATATATATATATATATATATATATATATAGACACTCATATATATATTTTATATATATATATATATATATATATATATATATATATATATATATATATATATATATATATATATATATGAGTGTCTATGGAGGAATACCCAATGTCACGACCTGCACCCGCTTTTCGGGATACGAATGCATGTCCAAGCCAGCCTATGCTGCAGTGTCGGGGGTAGAATGCTGTATAACCACAATGCTCAAAAATCATAAATAATGTTCATTCACAAAATTAATTTAATTTACAATATTCACAAATTTTATATTTGCAGAAAAATATAAACTCTTAAAAATATTGAAATGATTACAACTCATCTATCTAGCTAATCTCTAGGTTTCCGTCTGCAAGTACACCCGCAACTCCCAATGCTAAGTGAAGCCACAACTAACCTAAAAAAATATTGGTTTCCAGTCAGGAATGGAACGAGTACAATTCACTGAATACAGTTTCAATAATTGAAAATGACTATACAACAGAGGTTAGCCTTTAAATATATGATTTAAAAAATAAACATAGTAAGACAAAATAAAACTAAACAAAGGGAAACAGTAAATAAACACAAAGACAACACTCACCGACTGACTGAAGTACCTTTGATATGTGATCGGTCTCGGGACAATTACACGACACTGTTTACAATATCTACACTGTATAATGTACACGGTCTACACAGTATAAAGTAACACTGTCTACACGGTATACTGCAATAAAGAAACACTATTTATACTGTATAAAGCAATAATAAATCACGGTCTACACGGTATAATGCAAGAATAAGTTACGGTCTACACGGTATACACTGTATAAGGTCAGATCATACATCCTTGGTACTTCACCTCCTCGACACGATAAAGTATAACAAACATAAAAGACATAAATCACATATCTATCGACTAACAATGAGGTATAGTAAAGCTCAATATCGAAAACAAACAATAAATTATAATTACATGTGGTCCTTTGCTGGTGAAACCGATAATCCAAACCACTCAGTGTGCCACAACAGTCCAAACTCGTACAACAGTCTCCGAATGCTGAAATAGACATTACTAATGTTCTTAGAATAGTCAAATTAGGTACAATTGCCTGTTCTTAAGTTCAATTCTGGACATAGGGGCAAAACGATAATTTTGGATCAAAACGGTGTCCGCCGTTGGATCCGCTTTGCACAGAAAAGCCTGCTAGAGTCAATGGTCTCTAAAGTCGTCAAACTATATGTCTACGGATTTGTTTTGATGATACGAACCCAACGGTATATCCAATTTTGGATTCCGGCGGGCCGTGCACAAAATCGCCCGTTGAGTCGGACCGTGGGGCCTGTAAAACGGCGATCCGATCAACTGTCTCAGAATCGGACTAAACTTGGCATACAGGACCAGAAAAATGATACGATCCTGTTGGCGCAAGTTTTATCTCGATCTGACGAGCATGCACAATATAATTAGGAAATTTTCTCGGAGGTCGATACGGTGAATTTCGACGGATACGCATCAAATTCGTCGCGCACACGCAACCAATTTGAATTTCGTCAAAGCCTACATGTCCATGAAGCCATTACTCATCTTTCGATGCTTTCAGTTCACGACCACATCCTCCGGACTGGCGGGACGCACGTCGTATCGAAGAGTTTTTCATAAATTCTACAGTTTTAAAAATAGGTTTTTGGCAATATTGGGGAACCGATTTCTCGACGGATAGTCGATGAAATCGACTTCTGCAAAATGCGTTACGAAGCCCTATAGGTTGGCTAAGATCGTCATCATTTGGTTTCTCAAAACTATCGATAGATCGACAGGAAGTCACCTTCCAAAACGAGTGTTTGAACCAACTATAGTTCTATTTTTAAATTAATTTTTTAGCAACTTTGGGCTCGATTTAGCAGGCTATTCTCTACGAGTCAAATCTAACTAATTACTAGGGTTTGTAGATGGTAGGGTTGTTATCGAATCCGTGAAAACGGTTTACGAATTCTTCGAGAGACGATGGAGAAATCGTACCTCAAACAGGGGGTGGTGACTACTGATGCTGCTGCCGTGCTCTGTTCTGGACGCGCGCGCGCAACCTTCCGGCGACTCTCCGGCGCTGCAGCGGTGGCGCGTGACGACTGGGGGTGCGCCCAGGGAAGGGGAAGGCTGGGGCTAGGTTTTGGTAGTTTGAAGTTAGGGTTTTGTCGATCAAAGACCCCCTCTCTAGTCGGATTGATATATATATATATATATATATATATATATATATATATATATATATATATATGTGTGTGTGTGTGTGTGTGTGTGTGTGTGTGTGTGTATTTGTGTGTGTGTGTGGTTGCACTCGATTTTCCAGGAAGGAAGGGGTCGCTCGGCATTGAGAGACCCATGGGCTGGATTTGCTCGACTGAGCTACCTTTACTTTTAGTTCTTTTCCTTTATTTATATATAAGGATTTTATATGTATATATATATATATATATATATATATATATATATATATATATATATATATATAACTAAACAAACTCATATATCTATATATATACTAAATCTCCCTAAATCTAAATAAATATTTTTTAATAGAAATACAAATCTCAATATTAACCGTTTCTAGCGTAGGGCCTATTTATATAAATATAAATATATAATAATATTTATTTGACAAAAATAATATAACCAAAAATAATAAAATAATATTATAGAGTAATAACCTTAATAACATTGATGATAATAATAATAATAATAATAATAATAATGATAATAACAAAATTTAATAAACCAATAATGGTGTATATACCATTGTGCACAGTCTAATAATCCCAAAATTGTACAAGGACCTATTTTATACAAATAATAATATTTATAATATTTAATTAACGAATATTTAGAAAATATTCAATACAACACACTTATACTAAATTACATCAACACGTATGTCATTGGACGTACCGCATGACTACATGGGCTTGGGTCCTGGTCAAGTCCAGACTGGTTTGGTACAACCGGGTCTTCTACAAGTCAATAAACCTTAATAATAAATAATTAAATTATTTATAGGAGTCAAGTCGCAACTTGGCCTGCTTTTTCCTAGTTAGGACATCACTATGGCTCGGCCTTCCCTACCAGGGCTAATACACTAGTCAAAGTACGCCATTTCGCTATCCGTGCCACAATTTTTAGTCACCTTGTACTCTAAAACTCTACCATGGTTAAAGTCATGTACCGTAATAATTAACTAAGTAATTATTTATAAAAATCCTAAAAATCACCATTTTATTTAAAATAAAAATATATTATCAAAATTCCGGGAATAGGGGTTACACACACACACACACACACACACACACACACACACACACACACACACACACACACACACATATATATATATATATATATATAGCACATAATCATATATATAACACAAAATCATATATACATGACAAAGGCGAAAAATGTCGTAGCCTTTATAAGTATGCCTAAAAAAGGAAAGCAGAGAAAAGAAATGGAGCCGGGGGGCTCTCCCCCGCACATGGCAAAATGTCGCGAACATGACAGGGATGTCAGCTGTGCAGGGGGAGCCAGAATCCCTCCTGGACGTGTTTGTAGTGTCCGCTAGCCTTGTGGATATATATGTGGACCTCGCGGTTCAGTTGGTTGGTGTTGAACTGGCGCTCCTCATATCTAAATTTGTTCTTATTTTTGCAAATGACCCACATGATGGCGGTTGTAATGATCTGGTGGTCGTGTGAAGCTTTGCCCCAAGCGGCAAAGAGATCGTTGAAATCCCAATGTTCTGCTCTGGAAGGCAGAGGTGAGCGAAACTGGTCCACACTGCCATAGCCAGGTTGCCAAAATAATTAAAGTGGTCGACAGTTTTAGCTTGTCATTCCAAGCAACAATGACACGTGGAGGGTAAGCTGAAGCCAATTGTGGCTAGGACATCATCGGTGCGAAGTTTTCTACGAATCGCTCTTCAGATCAGAAAGGACCATTTTTTGGGGATACAAGGTTGCTAAAAAATCCCAGTAATGGGAGACGGAGCTCCGATACCATAAACCGCTCATCGCACGGTAGCCAGAGTGAAGGTATTGTTAGTTGTCAGGGACCACCGCAGGGAGTCACGATCTGAGCCGATATCTAAGCTAGAGGCTGCAATTGCTGCTACAGCCTCCTCTCCGATCCAATCTGTACCCCGCTCCCAATTCCACCCCCTTCGCCGTTCCCCAACTCTATGATAGTGGAAGAGATAGGGGCACCCAGGTTCGGGAAATAAAGGGTGTCCCCAGTCTATATTTCGTAAAATATAGACAATTCACCCAATCCCAGCTTGAGGCGGATCAAAGGCTCGGCAAGCTGCCTGCATTTCAGGATGCGAAGCCAAGAGGCAGAGGGTTTACTGTTGAAGAAGGCGATGGACGGGTGTGAGTAATTAAAGTATCTGGCCTTCATGAAACAAGCCCACAATGAGATGTTCTCTTGCAGCTTCCACCACATCTTCATCGAGCAAGCGTCAATAATATGGTCTAACCTACATAATCCAAGTCCACCCTCATCCGTGGGTCTAGCCATGGTATCCTAGTTGGCCCAATGATGTTTATCAATGCCATTACGGTGACCCCAGAAGAAGTTAGCGAAACGATTTTCAACGTTGGAGATGACCTTCTTCGGTAGGGGGCAAGCGACCAGAGTGTAGACCAAAATGGAGAGCACATACTGAATGAGAGTAATCTTGCCTCCAGGCGATAGAATCGTGTTGTGCCAGTCCTCAATTCTTTTCCTGATTTTCCCCACCAACCCTCGAAAGATAACCGTATTAGATGTGTCGTACACCAACGAGCACCCTAAGTCGGTGAATAGGGGGGTACTCCACAGCGAAGGAGGTTGTATTGGTAAGCATGGTAGTGTGTTCTCTGTCAGCGGTATGGTGGACATAAATAACACTTTTGGAGGGGTTGACGTGCTGACCGGAGCATCTGGAGTATCTTTCCAGTGTGTTGCTAACCACTTCAACGGACCTAGTGTCACCAGAAGAGAAGATGAGAATGTCTTGAGCATAAGCCAGGTGGGTAATGACCGGGCAGCCGCTAGCATTGTGGTAGTGTTGGAAGCGAGGGGAGCCTACTATTTTATTCAGATTTCTGCTCAGCGCTTCAGCGATGATGATAAATACGGTTGATGATAGAGGATCCCCTTGTTTAATACCACGACTAGATTTAAAAAAAACTGCCAGCTTGACCGTTGACAATCGTAGAAAACCATACATTGCTGATAGACCTCCAGACAATGTCAATCCAAGTCTCCGAGAACCCGAATGCCCTGAACACCCAAATCATGAATTGCCAATCGAATCTGTCGTAGGCCTTTTCTATGTCCAGCTTTATGGCAATGTTCCCTTTCCTGGACAGAAATTTCATGCTGCTGATCATCTCTTTAGCCAGCAGGATGTTGTCAAGGATGTTGCATCCACGTATAAAACTATTTTACGCTTTGGAGATGATCTTGGGGAGGAGCCCTGACATGCGATTGGCTATGACCTTGGATATGATCTTGTTGGTGAAGGTGCACATGCTCAGGGGACGGAAGTTTTTAAACGTCTTCGGGTTATCCTTCTTGGGGATGAGGATCAGGTTGGCGCTAGATATCGCTTTGGGGTATCTGTCTCCTTGGAAGAAGGCGATCACCGCCTCTGTGATGTCTGTCTTGATAATGTCCCAGCAGGATCTGAAGAAGGTGCCAGCAAAACCATCCGGGTCGGGGGCACAATGCTCGTTCAGCGCCCACACTGCGTCTTTGACTTCACACTCAGTGGGTTGAATCTGTAGTTGGTTGTTGTCTCTGTCATCAACCAAACGGGGGATCGCGGCCAGGAAGGGCTCGCCTTTGAAAATGACGTCTTTAGTGAACAACTTGGTATAAAAATTCGCAGCAGCCAACTGAATGTCACGAGGATTGGTGAGTGTGTGACCATTCTCATTTTTAATCTGATGGAGATTGAGCTGTTGTCTGCGGCCCTTGACGGAAGAGTGAAAGTACTTCGTGTTCTTGTCTCCCTCAATGTCCCAAGTCAACCTGGCTTTCTGTTTCCAAAATTCCTCCTCAATTTTCAGGTAGAATTTCAACAACGCTCTGGTGAGGTTGAGGGCGGCGCGGGCCTACGGTGAGCCATTGCGAGCGTATAGGATCTCGGCATGGGCAACGTCGTCCTCGACGATGCAAACAACCTGAAATATGTCGCCGTAGGCTTCTTTACTCCAGGTGGTGAGGGATTTCCTAATAGCTTTAATTTTGGCGGCCACGCATAATAGAGGATAAGGGTCGACGGGGCCTTCCAGGCCATCGTCACAATGTCCTTGAACTGAGGGTGGTGACATACAGATCAGGAAAGCGAAAGTTCTTCTTAGGTTGGGTATTTTTTCTGCTGATCTCGATGAGGAGCGGAGAGTGATCCGATATATATAGGTATATGGGTATTCCTCCATATACACTCATATATACGCCATACCCTACTCTCTAGTGTCACGACCCGCACCCTAGAGTTAGGGCATGAGAACGTAACAATGTCCAGCCTAAGCCGCAGTATCGGCGGTAGAACGCTGTCCTAGGTCTCATACATCTAACAGTATAAGGCTAAGCAGTTTATACTCCCCGAATGGGGGTGACATAGCAGAATGTAAACTCAATCACATCTAAGGTAGAGCATAATGGAAGATAGATAAAATATAAAATCCAAAAGAGATACAGGAGATAGAAGTCTAAGTGTCTAAGATACATAAACCCAGAAGTACATCTCAAAACTCAAATACAGTAATCCACAAGTAAATACAACTCCCGACAAAATGAAATAACTATCTAAACAACCTCTACTGTGTCTCCTCTAGGCTAGCAGGCAATCCCAGGCCATCTGTAAAATTTATCAACAGGTCCAGTCAGGACAGGAGCGAGCACAATACATCTCATGCAGTTCATATCATGTCAGGAAATATAAAGCAGGCAATAGAATAAGATACATGAAACGCTGTAAGAAGATGTACATAAAAACAGGAGAGATATTTGATAACTGGAAATATATATTCATGATAAGTAAGAACTGTAAGTGACTAGTGATTTAGAGTACGAGATGGCATGTAATTGGCTTAGGTTGTACATGATGAACATGAAAAGTAACAGAGTGTACATGATGGGTAAATCACATGACCATTTATAATCACCCCTACCCACAATCAATACACAAGGATCTATTTAAGTTACGTTACGGACATGATATTTTGGTTATACAAGAAACACATGAGGAAACATGAGCGTACATGAAAGAACATGAGAGTACATGAACGTACATGTAAGAACATGAGAGAACATGAGTGTACATGAATAATACAGAAGCAAGGAATACATGATGTACATGAAACACATGTCATAAAGTATCCGATGCGCCCGCTAAGGGGGTAACATCCCAAGAAGAGATCCGTATAGTACCAATCCGTGATGATAACATGACAGCATCAAGTAAAGGTAATCTAGAGCGAGAATATAATTCGTGACAAGTATGAAACGATCAGAGAATGTACTCGCCTGATATCTGAATGTCCAAGGTAAAGATACTGTCCGAGGAGAGGTGTCTGGCTCCTAATTAGAACAACACAAGTCACAACATGTCCAGAAGGGTAATATAAAGCACTACAATGCATTCTACATGAATCTAGGTCAAACTAGGCCAAAGTCAACCCTTGGTCAACTCTGGTCAACTGCACTAGTCAAACTAGGTCAAACTAGGTCATGTCCTAACCCAGTAAGTCTTACTAGGCCTAACCAAGACTATCCTAGCAAGCACACATCAATACAAGGCTATACAAGCCAACATACACCCAACTCTATATAGCATGCAATTATTCAATACTCAAATAGGCAAGAATTCACATTGGATATACACTAGGTAATCTATTACTTTAAGCTATATATGTCTACACATATATACACATGCATATATTGGTATTCAACATTAGGTCTATAATCTTGGCATTTCAAATGGTTATATAAACTTATATATTACAACACAATATGCTAACATATATATAATATACATACATAGCTAAGTTAACTTTATTCATAAATACTTATTTAAGAGCTATGTGTGTGTATGTGAACATGGCAAAGGGGCAAGTGAGGGTTAAATGGGCATACATAGTGTATACATATCAAAGAGTGTCAAAGTGTAAGTGAACAATGTGTCAAGTGTGATAGTGTCAACATAGTGTAAGGGGGTACATGAGGTAATATAGGATTTGTGTTAACATAGAACATTACATCTCATTAACTTGTATATTGCATACATTACATCTATTATTACATTACATTCATGCTTGCATTCATTCATCATTCATTATTCTCTTGCACCACTATATGCACCATACATTACATACTATGGAACCTACATATTCATTATAAGCCATATTTATACATGCTTACATTAGATATGATACTTACACCTCATACATCATTTATTTAACCATTTAGTCATGCTTGTATTCTCTATTTAATTACTTAATGTATATACATTAACATGGGTTAAAATCAAATAGAACATTATATTACACACAAGGGTGCACAAAATGTATATGCCGAATAGTAACTCCTACTAATAATCAATACTATACCATCTCAGCATGAAATAAAATTTAGGATTAAAGTATGTTATATATCTATGGGTTAGCTTTCCGAAACTTTAAACGGATCGCGTTTTCGTTTCCGGAAACTCCCGGAATCGCGAAAACACCGAGAACGCGTTTGTCTTTCATACAACTGACACTCAAATAATTCTCCAGAAAGTTACATAAAGAATTAGGCCTATTAATACATGTTTTTGGAAAGCTAACTTCAATACGCTTCTTTTAAAAAAACTGGAAGATTAAACCGAGCTTTGAGCTAGAAGTTATGACATTTCTAAGTTAGGGCTGAAATTAAAAACGTGGATAAAAATTATGACGGATTTAGGTAGTTTGAGACAAAAGAACACAAGTATATAACATAATATATCAAGAACTCACTCTCTACACTAATATATATATATATATATATATATATATATATATATATATATATATATATATATATATATATATATATGAGACACTATAGAACACATCTCCAATACAAAAATATGAGATTAAACATGTAATAATTCATTCATATATAACAACAACACATAGTGTGTCCAAATTTGGGATTTTCCCACATGGACACAACCACAACACAAAGGACACTCCTATGACCTCCAAATGGACACGAAATGGACACAAATGGGACACAAATGGAGATACAACTATGGGGTCATTCCTATGGGTTTGAAATAGACCTATATGCATGAGGAAATGAAAAGGAGAAGGGATTTATACCTCTCGGTAGATCGAATCGAAAAAAAGCCTTCCCGTAGCGACACCGACACGTAGAGATTCCAAAAGGACACGAACGAGCTTCGAATCCTCCCAAACTTGGGTAGCTTCCTTCTTGGCTAGAATGGAGAAGGAAAGAAGAAGATTTGGTGGTGAAATGGAATGATTTGGTGGAGAAATTGCTAGGGATTGCTCTCTAGGAATTTGGGGAAGAACAAGAGAGAGAGAGTGTGGATGAGAATAATGAAATGAACTTGAGCCTATCCTCTCCCAAAGTGGCTGGCCATATGGGGCTATTTGTCCTATTATGGTAAGGTCAAAAATGCCTCCACTAACCTATTCTATGAGTATTAGGAAAGGGCTAATTGGTTGGGGCTAAATTAGTCATTCTAAAGTCTATAATCACACTAACCTTATCCATAATAATTAGTCTAACCTCTAACTAAAATATTTCTATCATGTAGACTAAAATTAATATCATGTGGGCCATGCCAAACTAGTGTGTGGGTCCCACTAGAGTCAAACTACCCCCGGGTCCCCGTTTCAAGTCGGATTGAGTTAAAATTCGAACCCGACTCAAATAACCCCAAAACAATATCATAAATAGTAAAATAATATCAAAATAATTCAAAGAGGTCAAATGCAAAAATATCCTTAGGCCAAAAATGACATTAAAATATCATAATCACTTGGTTAGGCTCTAGGTCAAACAGTCTCTAGGGTTTCACTAGCAAAACGTCAAAACCACAAGTCATTGATTTAAATAATTTTAAAATAATTTAAAATCACCAAAAATTATATCATGAATTAAATATCATTATTAAAATAATTATAAACACAAAATTTCAAAATTACCCTCATTTGGAAAACTGGGTGCTACATCTAGCTACCCATAGCATGGTGTACCCTTTTACCTATATACTCTACCTAAACTCTATGTATCAAATTCCATGGTATATCAAGATACCATAGTAATCTAACCATCCCACATGTCTTACCTACCCATAACTTACTATTGTACTAGATCTCAACTTTGACATAACACACCATGGTTCCATACCATGATACCACACTATGCATATCCTTCACACATATTCCCCAAATTATTACTTATATACACTGCCTCACACTCTCACATACACATACACTTACATATGCATATACTTACACACTCATAGGTTCCTCACACACACTCATACATACGCATACTATATATATCACATATCCCAACACATAACCCCTATGATACCATTATTAATATAGGATACGTACCTCACCACCCCTCTCACTACACTTGTATGTACACACATAGATATATATACACACATGCTATATACATATATCACATATCATAGAAATTTGATAAACAACTATGGTATACTACACTAGTATCATATTAGTATCGCACTAGTCAATGATACTCATGTGATACGTTCAAGATACTTCTACCAAATCTCACCAAACACTACCTAAATCATACGAACAACAAAATATACTACTTAGAGTCAATTTAGTGCAAATAATTGCTATTACAACATATTGTGAGAAAAAAGTGTCAAAGAAATACGCCCAAAATCACTCTTTATCATGACATATCACAATACGGCCTATTCGTATCCAATAATAGACAAGTATCTGGCCACACATAACCAATCTAATGTCAATTTAGTCCAATTAACCAAATTGATCATAGAAATAAGGTATTGACCTAGTTTGACTTCGAAGACCTAGTTTTGACCTAGAAACCATATTTTAACTTAGTTAATGATAATTATCACTCCAAAATACCAATTGACATTGATATCTCATAATTAGGTATTTGTGACTCCTGTTTTGACCCTGATCCTCGTACATTGCTCAGGACTACAAGCGAGTACATTCTCTGATAAATTTTCGTTTATGATATCTTTTTTGTTTCTTGTATTTAGTGTAGATATCCTTGATATCTTAATATAACACCCCAGAACCAAAATATTGGAGAGCGGGGGCGAACATAGCCAGCTACGTATATTGAAGTGCAACCCACATCGCTATAAGGTCACGACTGTCCAGATACATGAGAGTTTAACTATAAGCCATCAGTCTCTTATGGTCATGAACAAGCCTATTGTCTCAATCTCAAGCAAGTAATAACAGTTACAAGATGTCAGAGCACCAAATATACAATCATAAGATATCTCATACATTACATATTTGGATAATCATGAAGCTAGTCATTACAAAATATGAAAAACTAGCAGGAGTTTTAGTCATACATGATCAACCCTAGGATTTGCCAATCATGTTACAGCCCGTAGGCAGATAATAAGTAAAGTGCAATCGAGCTAACATGTGCTCGTCGGCTAAACGTCTCAAAAGAATATTTTTATAATAGAGTGGGAGAGTCAAAAATAACCCACTCGTTACCAGGATTTCGTCTAGTGGTCACCATCTGGCTGGAAGGTTGGTAGATCCTCTGGCGCTGCTCCGATATCTGGCCATATAAAATCAGCTGGGTCCGATCCCAGAAAGAGCAAGTGCCACAAGGGAGGCTTCACTTAAGAACTAAAACCAGCAATTAGCACGAGAATATAATTATATAATAAAAGACTGGAAGTATAGAAAATCATGATGATATACGATAAGAAAACCATGAAACTATTCAGATAACCAAGTTACAACCCGTAAACCAAACAAGGACTGCGGTTGTAACTCTTCATCTGAATGGAACTTGGTTTCCTACTATTTATCAATAAAGTAAAGCACAAGCGTTCAGGTCATGTAACAATCTTGTACAAGATCAAGACAAGACGAGACTAGGTTAGACTCCATCCAATCAATCACGGCCAAGCAATGAGTACGGCTTGATACTTTAACTAACTAGGGTTATCACAGGCCTAGTTACTAGCAAGATTGAGTGAGATAATGGGATTGTCTGTAGCTGGGAAATCTCTTCATGACTATTGGATTATTCTATTTATTAGCCTTAGTCAATTCAGTAGGTACCCCTGACCGTGGTACTCAGGGGTCCCTGTCATAGACATGATGCATGACAATACTGGTTTATTTTGTACAAACACAATCGTCCACGGTGTCCAGGCCATTCATTCTAGTCATGTCATGCTAGCCATTGCAACAGCATATCGAGGTATATCATGTCAGGTTTACTTGTCAGGAGTGCGCCACGGCGGGCCACTAGCATGTCATGTTACTTGTCAAGGGTGCACCACTACGGGTCACTATCGTGTTCACGATACACGTGCAAAGTTTACATGGTACAAGCATTCTATCAGGGGACCCAGATTATACTGAGGATCATAAAACATGAGCATAACAGTAACCATTAACATATAATACAAGGGCTTTAGAAGGGCCATGCGGCTCGGGTTAAGGGCACATGCGGCATAGGGGGTGCGTTACATGCGGCTCTGGGAATTGAGTCTCATGTGGCCCTGGATCAGAAGTTCATACAGCTGGAGGGAGGAAAGGTTTATGCGGCCAGGAGTCAATCCCAGCCATGGGATAAGGACAGGACTGGCTCATGCGGCCAGGCGATGCGGCTGGGGGTTCAGGACGCATGAAGGGGGCAGGGGATAAGGGCGCAATGCGGTTGGAAAATAACTCATGCGGCTGGGAGGAGAGAGATCCCATGCGGCTCAAGGGATCGAGTCCATGCGGCTGAGGGAAAAGAAGTTCATGCGGCTGAAGGGAATCAGATCCATGCGACTGGGAGGGAACTGTGCTTTATGCGGCCAGTAGAAAAGGAGTCCATGCGGCTCGGTCAATCAGGGTCATGCGGCCCGGTCCAAGCAATGCCATGCGGCTAGGTCCCGTGCGGGTGAGAAAGGACAGGGTCTCATGCGGCCAGGAGAGAAAAGTTCATGCGGCCAGAAAACATTCTCATGCGGCCAAGCCAAGAAAATCCACGTGGCTAAGTTCATGCGGCGAAGAAGTTCATGCGGCCGAGGAAGTTCATGCGGCTGGGCCATGCACGCCATGCGGCCAAGGCAATGCGGCTGGAAGAAACTTGCCGCACGAAAAGCCATGCGGTCAAGCACTGTTCTTCTTCTCCAATTTTCCGAGAAGAAGAACCATGAGGACCATGTCCCAAGCTCCAATAATCCTCCATCTATGGTCAGAATCCAGACTTCCATAGGTCAAAATAGGGCAGAATAAAATTTCCTACAATATGAAACCATCAAAACTTGAAAATAACAAGGTTAAATAGATCAAGACCCAAGAATTCCAAAAATAAAATAAACTTAGATGTACAACAAATGAGCCAGGGAATCCAAAAGTGCTAAGTACTAAAGTAGCTAAAAATGGAGAAAAGAAGACATCAAAGCAATAAAATGGAGTTCTCTCGTGAAGCAAGCTGCACTTGTTGGCAGGAAAATAGGGTAAGTGGAGCTCTACGCCAGGGAGGAAGAAGAAGAAGTAGTAATTGTGGAGTTATGATAAGAGAGAAAAGTTAGGTGAGATATAAATGATGATGGTGGTGGTAGGTAGGGATTTTTCTTTTGGTTCATGATGAACCCAAAAGCAACCCAAACCAAGCCAAACCAAGATGAACCATGACCCACAAAATACTAAAAAAACCATACAATGAGACCTGTAATACAAGTCGAGATACGTACACGTATACCAATACGTAATACGAACTATGGTCGTTACAACTCTACCTACCTTAAAAGAATTTTGTCCTCAGAATTTTAATTAAGAGGCTAGAGAGGCAAGGACAAGCTATACTAGTCACAAGCAAGCTATACCAAGCAGTTTACCATGCAATCATTCATTCAAGCAAGGAATCGAGAACGTAAGGCATAAGAAAGACATTATACCTCACGAGTGAAACATGTTGGGATATCGCGATCGGATATCATCCTCACGTTCCTATGTTGACTCACCTAAAGGGTGATGACCCTAAGCAACACAGACTAACTTAATAGTCTTGTTCTTGAGTATCTGCTCTCTCCGGTCCAATACGGATACGGGTCTCTCCTTATATGAAAGGTTGGTACCAACAACCAATTCCAAATGATCTAGGACATGACTCGGATCCGGAATATTTCGTCGTAGTTGGGATACAAGAAACACGTCATGCACCTCATGTAACGACGGCAGAAGAGCGAGATGATAGGATACATCACCTACTCGCTCCAAGATATCGAACGGCCCTATATATCTAGGACTAAGCTTTCCCCGTACGCCGAAACAAATGACGCCGCGGTTAGACAAAATCCTCAGGAATACATGGTCGTCGACAGAAAACTCCAGAGGGCGTCGATGAGAATCGGCCCAATGACGCTGGCGATCTTGTGCGACGCGAAGATGGTCTCTAACTCTTCTGACCACCTCAACTGTCTGAACAATCATTTCTGGACCGAGCATTTACCTTTCTCCAATATCATCCCATGCTAGCGGGGATCTGCACTTCCTACCATACAGTGCCTCGAACGGTGCCATCTGGATACTGGCTTAGAAACTGTTGTTGCACGAGAACTCCACCAGGTGCAGGTGATCTTCCCACGAACCACCAAAGTCGAGTGTACAAGACCTCAACATATCTTCCAAGGTTCGTATGGTACGCTCTGACTGACCATCTATCTACGGTTGATTGGCTGAGCTGAACTGGAGGTGAGTTCCCAAACTCTCTTGCAGACTACGCCAAAAGTGCGACATAAATCTTGAATCTATATCCGAGGTGATATTGACTGGAATACCATAAAATCTTACGATCTGCCTGTGGTACATCTCTGCTAGCTGAGCTGTCGACTGACCAACTCTGAACGGGAGAAAGTGAGCCACCTTCGTGAGCCTGTCTATAATAACCCAAATAGCATCTCTCCCAGCTGGGGACCTAGGTAATCCAGTCATGAAATCTATGGTTATATGCTCCCACTTCTATTCTGGAATTGGCAAGGGCTGAAGAAGTCCAGCTGGTCTCTGATGTTCAGCTTTAACTTGTTGGCAAACCAAACACCGAGAGACAAACCGGGCTATCTCCCTCTTCATGCCATTCCACCAAAAGTGCTAACGGGTATCACGGTACATTTTTGTACCACCGGGATGAATGGAATACTGAGAACTGTGGGCTTCTGCCAGGATCTTCTGTCTGATATCTCCACTAGGTATACAAAAATGCTTCCCATGTGGAAGTGTACCATCCTCATGAATGCATAACTCTGGCCGCCATCCTGCCTCATACTCTGTTCTGAGTCGCTGAAGCTTGGAATCTGCCGACTGGGCTAACTTGATCCTCTCAACTATTCTGGACTGGACTTGTATGCTGGCCATCAAGGCCACATTGGTAGGAAGGACAACTTTTATACCTATATTCTGAAGATCCGTTAATAACTCTGGCTGCGCTGTTAGAAAATAAACTCCAGCTCTCCTGCTCAATGCATCTGCTACTAAATTGGCCTTTCCAGGATAATACTGCAGGTTGACATCGTAATCCACAAGCAGCTCTAGCCATCTCCTCTGACACGTGTTAAGATCCTTCTGAGTAAACACATACTTCAAGCTCTTGTGGTCAGTAAAAATCTCCACCCTATATCCATTCAAGTAGTGTCTCCAAAGCTTAAGTGCAAACACTACTTCTGCCAACTCTAAGTCATAGGTTGGATAATTTCTCTCATGATCATAAAGTTGACGTGACATATAAGCTATTACCTTTCCATGCTGTATCAAAACACATCCTAAACCTCTTCCCGAAGCATCACAATACACTGAAAATCCTTCGATCCTATCTGGAAGCATGAGAATGGGTGCCGTCATCAAACCTCGCTTCAACCTCTCAAAAGATTCCTAGCATTCTGCTGTCCAAGCAAACTGCACATCCTTGCGGGTCAACTGGGTCAATGGCGCTGAAATTCGAACAAAGTACAAATCGTCGGTAGTAGCCGGCCAAGCCAAGAAAGCTGCGAACTTCTGCCATTGTGCTAGGTACCCGGCCATGTCTCAATGGCCATGATCTTCTGGGGATCCACTTCTACTCCTCCTCTGGTGATGATACAACCCAAGTACGAAATACGATCGAGCCAGAACTCGTATTTACTGAACTTGGCATATAACTGGTGCTCTTTGAAAATCTGGAGGATAACTCTGAGATACTGCTCATGCTCTGCTACACTCTTGCTGTAGACCAGGATGTCATCTAGGAACATAATCGTGAACTGATACAAATAAGGCAAGAAGATACGATTCGTGAGGTCCATGAATACGATCGACGCATTGGTTGCTCCAAATGGCATAACAAGGAACTCTCAATGCCTATATCTAGATCTAAAAGCTGTCTTCGGAATATTCTGCTCTTTGACTCTGATCTGATGGTACCCTGACCGCAAGTTAATCTTCGAGAATACTGCTGTCCCCTTGAGTTGTTCAAACAATTCATCTATCCTTGGAAGAGGGTATCTATTCTTGATTGTCACTGAATTCAAGGTACGATAATCTACACATAATCTGGACGTACCATCCTTCTTTTTCACAAGAAGCATCGGGGCTCCCCAAGGCGATCCACTAGCATGAATGAATTCCTTGGTCCTCAGTTCTTCAATCATCTTGTACAACATCTCTAATTCTGACGGCGCCATCCTTTAGACTCTCTCTAACACTGGGGCTGTCCCTGGGATCAAGTCTATGGTGAACTCGATCTCTCGCTCTGGCGACATTCTTGGAAGCTCTTCTGGAAAAATATCTGGAAACTCCTCGACTATCTGGGGTAACTGTACTGCTGCTACTGCCATCCGCAATACTGGAGGTGAAGGTTCAACTTCGCCTTAGAAAAAGAAAAACTCTGGCTTGCCTGGAATGCTAAAAAACCCTGCCAACATGGCAGTCTATCATGGCATACTGATTCCTCAACCAATCCATCCATAAGACCACATCATAATCGACCATCGGGAACTCTATCAATCTAGCGGAGAACTCTCTACCGCTGACTACGATCCGACACGAGGAAAACACCCTATCTACTCCCACAAGATCGTTATCAGTAAGTATTTGAGCCTTACTAATAATTACTCGGGCTCCAGTCCTATCCGTGTCGTGAATCGTGCAGACATGAATGAATACAATACACCAGAATCAAATAATACTGATGCTGGTAAGGAGTTGACGAGAATATTACCTGCCACTACCTCACCTGGTGCCAATCCTTCTTCTACGGTCATCGCCATTGCCTGACCATGTCCTCTGGGTGCGGTTCCCCTCTGTTGAAAACCTCTCTACCGGCTCTGAACACTACCAGAATAAGTCATTTTAGCGACGCCTAAAGACGTCGCTAAAACAACAATTTTCGTCGCTAAAACTAATTAGCGATGAAATTACCGACGTTTCGTGCTGGTCGCAGAAACGTAAGTCGCTGATCATAAAAACGTCGCCAAACGTCGTAATTGCCGACGTTCACCGACGTATTTATACGTCGGTATAATGCCGACGTCTACTGTCGTGTCGTCGCCCTCTGCGACGTAATATTTAGTGTCGCTACAAGTCGGTAACTTTACCGACGAATTACCGACGAGACGTCGGTGATTTAGTGACATATACAAAGTCGCTAGACGTAGGTAAATCCTGGGAATTTATGGTGATAGTTAGCGACGTTTATCGACGTTTACCGACGTCCTCCGACGTACCTGTGCGTCGCTAAACGTCGGTAGACTGGATAATATTAATTATCTACCGACGTTTACTGACGCACATTTACGTCGGAGGACGTCGGTAAACGTCGCTAATTCTGTAAAAAAATAAATAAAATAAAATACAGAATGTCCATTTCTCCCTGCAGTTTAAAAAGCTAACCATTTCTTACTGTAGAATAGGATCCAAACAATCACAGAAAGTCCATTTCTCACTGTACACAGGTTTCAGTCCCTATAACCAAGTCTACAACAATCACACAAAATATGGTTGTCAGAATGGCTCAGAACACAACCCAAAATTCACACAATGTCCAAGTCTACAACAATCATTCTAGCAATGTCCAAATCTGGTTCGTAAGACAAACTAAACATAATCAGTTCTATTTTACATGCTTAATTGCCAAGTATGAGAACGAATGGCTCAGAACACAATCCAAGATTCATTCAAGCATATATTAGTGTGAATCATCTATGTTCTGTACATATGGTGTAGTATATGTTCTTATCGTATCTAGTATCTGAAGAATGTAACAAAATCAAGATGAACTCACATAATGTAATACTAAGACATCATCTACTACTATATAAGATATAGTGATAGGTTGTCGTATCATCATTGTCGAGGGATAAGGGTCGGAGGACAGTCAACTTTATCTACGGTTACATAGTTTCTGCCTCGCCAGTCGAATGGCTTAATTGCCAAGTATGGGAAGGAATGGCTCAGAACACAACCCAAAATTTATTCTAGCATACATTAGTGTGAATCATCTATGTTCTGTACATATAGTGTAGTATATGTTCTTATCGTATCTAGTATCTGAAGAATGTAACAGAATCAAGATGAACTCACATAATGTAATACTAAGACATCATATACTACTATATAAGATATAGTGATAGGGGCTCGCCGGAGGGAGGAGAAGGGGCTCGCGGTGGAGGAGGAGGATGAGCGGCGCCGGAGGGAAGGTGGTCGGGCTGTCGTCGAGGTCGGGGAAGAGGGGCGGGAACAAAAAATTTGGGGAGAGGGAGAAATGAAAAGTCGAACCGAGGAAACCCTTTTTATCAGAAATTAGCGACGTCGGCAAATACGTCGCAAAGCGTCGGTATTCGTTTAATATTCGGCGACGTAATAATCTTTGCGACGCTTAACGTCGCTGAACTAATAAAACTAGCGACGTTTTCCGACAAATCAACGACGTTGGTTTTTATTACACTAAAGGTAGTCGCAATATATCGCTATCAGCGACGTATTGTGACGCATACTTTCGGAGTCGCTATCAACGAATGGCTCAGAACACAACCCAAGATTCATTCAAGCATACATTAGTGTGAATCATCTATGTTCTGTACATATGGTGTAGTATATGTTCTTATCGTATCTAGTATCTGAAGAATGTAACAGAATCAAGATGAACTCACATAATGTAATACTAAGACATCATCTACTACTATATAAGATATTGTGATAGGTTGTCGTATCATCATTGCCGAGGGATGAGGGTCGGAGGACTCGGTAAACGTCGCTAAATCTGCAAAAAAAATAAAAAAATAAAATACAGAATATCTATTTCTGTAAAACTCCTAAATTTCTACTATATTTTTTATATATATTAAATTTGGTACTGATTTAAAAATTTTGTATTGTACGTCGCATAGTCGTATTGTACGTCGCGCACGAAATTTTATTTTTCTTAGTTGCTCGACGAGTGCGAATATGTGCGAGCGTACATATTTTGAGAAAAACATTTTTTATTTTTATAGTTTCAAAATAATATATGTAATATTTAATTTAGCTATCAAAATTTCCTAAATTTATGATTTTATTTATGAAAGGCCTTTTATTTGGAATAAATAATATTATTCATGCATACATATATTTCATAAATATTTACTAGTTTAATTTAAATAAAAATATAGTTTTTGAGATTTATTATGCAAAAAGATATTTAAAAATATTTATTATTTTTTAAAATTATTATTATTGGTATTTTGAAAAATATATTTAGAAGTTATGGTGGCCATTTAAATCTTGATTTGATTTTTGGATTTATTTAAATAGTTAAATATTCGAAATTTATTTATCTCATTTGATTTTGAGCTAAAAATTTAAATAGATTTAAATTGGATTTAATTGATTTGATTTTAAACTAAGAGAATTTGATTTGATTTGATTTAAATTAGATTTGAATTTGGATTTGGATTTGGATTTGATTGCTTTTAAATTAAATTAGGAAATATCTAAATTGGGTTTAAAGGAATCCTAATTCTTATCTAATTGGGAATTCCCACATCATATAAATAGGCAGGTACTCCTCCATATTATTTTCACCACAAATCATCTTTCAACCCATCCTTGTCAAAATTTCTCTTATTTTTCGTCATAAATTCAGCCTCAATTTTCAAATGTTGTAGCAACTTCGAATGACCATAACTCCCAACTCCGGACTCCGTTTGACCTCCAGTTTTTTGTTGGAATCGTATTGAGGTATATTTTCTGAATATAATTTTATTTTCATAAATTCGGAACTTAATTTTCTGGAAAATTTGTGGAGTGTCAGTGGTCCGAAATCTGACACGTTTTAGTGTTTTTAAGATTCTGGGAGAACCAGGAATCAGAATTACGATCCGTTTGAAGTTTCGGAATACTGACAGAAAAACACACATCATATATTTTTTCCATAAATTTTCCAGAATATTTTATTTTTGGTTTTTATTTTAGAAGTTTGTCACATCGTCTGAGTTATCTTGTGTAGCGCTGTGACTATTCTGTACCCAACGGGATTGTCGATTTCACCAGCAAGGACCTCAGGCAAGACACCTTGCCATTTGTTGTTTACTTATTTTAGCTCATATTTCATACATTATTTATTTTCTTTATACAAAATAAACTGTGATACATGGCATAACCTGTTAGAACTTACTGTTCATTTATATTCTGCTATGTATTATTTTTTTTACACATTAAACCTAGATTTAAGGGACCACCTTTGTGTGTTGCATTCATGGCCTTGACACGTACCACGAAGTTGTGTGTCGCATATAGAACACGGAAGTGCGTGATTGGCTGGCCACCAGTACGTACAAGCTGTGCGATAGGAATAACCGCTAATAGAGGATTGCATGCTAGTTTGACTTAGCGATTATAGAGTTAGCATTCGGCGGGAAGAACATGATTAGAAGTTGACTACCATCCTATCTATCGTAGACTCGCTCGCTACTGAGGAACGATAGGTAGACTATATGCTATAGACTCGCTCGATACTGAGGAATAGTATATGGTGTTGCGACTCGCTACTGAGGTACTGTACTATATTGGTATTTTTTTGACTTGACCCGGTAGTCATGCGACTATGAATTGTTCTTAAACTACATTCACTTAGAACGGTTAGGCTACCCTTATCCTTTAGGTATGAGTACCTTTGGTTTGGGTACTTGTATCTGACCGTGGCTTGAAACAATAACTTGTCGCGGATTAGTTCGTCACATCTTGTCCTTGTTTGGTTGTAGGTGTGACTTACTACTTCGACGAGAAGGTATTGAACCTTGTTGGGGTCCGGATACCATATTGGATTCTTAGCATGGAAAGATACGTCGCCGTGAATTAGTTTACCATCTCCTGTCCTTGTTTGGTTGGGGGGATGGTACGCTCGTTCAGTAGGTACGTATTGGACCATGTTATAATTCAATTTACTTATTTATTTGAGCAATATTTATGTAGTTTATATTTCATGATATTATGTATCTTGTTACGTCCCTCTGAGGACCTGGTTATCTCTCCAGGTGTGTGCTATTGTCTTTCGCAGGTGTTCTAGCTCTAGCCGTGATCGTCGCTATTTCTTCGAGGATGATTGCATTTGGATCGTCTTCGCTCGCCAAATTCATATCTTTTCTTATGTATTTTTCCTTTACTTGTTGGTAGTGGATTTGTCTCCGCCCAACATATTGTATCAAGACAATTCATTATCTTTATATGATATCTTTTATTCATTTATTTTGCATGGATGAGATTAGTTATGGTTCTACTGTATTTTACAGCTTATGTATTTATACGAGGCTTCCATATATTGGAGTATACTTCATATGAATACAGCTGGCATGTCTACGTTCCTAGTCCTACGTATTTTGGGACTGGGGTGTTACATGTTTTTGTGGTGGCCCATGCAGGTCGAGTTTGTCACTTCGGTTACGTTACTGTACCGATGTGAACCTGCAAGATAGGATTAGAATTATAGGAATCTCATCCATACAGCTTGACCTCTTCCCTTGGCTTCAAATTCCGAACTCTCGTTCGATTTCCTTGAATTGCATCTTGCTTGATTCCTTTCTACCGTTGATTCTTATTTCCGTACTTAGTGTCAACTAGGAAGATGACTACACTAGTATATGCTCATAGGTCAAACACATGGCTAGAATGGTTATATTGGCAATTGGAATACATTTAAGACTCTAATTGAGTTAAAGGGTTTTTTTTAGTGTGATTTAATTATTGTAATTGGTAAAGTAGAGTATTACCACGAAAAGTTTTAACCCTGAGATTTCTAAATAGTAAACACCAGAGGATTTATAGAATTTCATACTTGGTTTAAGAAATTGATTGATTTTCAAGATTTAATATTTATTGGATTATAATTATACCTCCTTGCCCAAGTATAAAATTTATTTACTTTTCGAGTTGTGATATTTATGAGTTTTGGGGTGATAGATATACATCTTTGAACAAATATAAAATTTATTTGATTTTCGAGTTTTGATGTTTATTGTATTATAGTTATATACCTTTGAACAGTTATAAATTTGGTTTGAAAATGATCTTAGCTTTTAAAAATGGTCGTAGGAATTATTTAAATTTGAGTCATACAACTTGCAATTTTTTTGTTTAGTAAATTTTGAATTTTAAGTGGAAGTAATGAAGGCGAATTCTGGTTTAAAATATTTGAAAGTTATGAAAACAATTTTTGAGAAATTTTTATTTTAAATGGTGTCCTATGATTGAGGATTTACAAATCTATTTAGATTTTTGGTAAAAAAAGAAGAAGATATTTTGACTGATGAGATTATTTGGAAATTTAGTTTAATGTGGGATTGCTAATATTAAAAATTTTGGGAGAATTTCGAAGGATGTGATGGAAAGTTATTTTGATTGATTAAAGGAAGTTACCATTTAAAAGTTGTGATTTTGTTGGAATAACTTAGCATGAATAGAAGTTAAAATTGATGAGAGCATTGAGCTTAATTTTGAGATTTCTTTTAATATGCTAAGAGTTTTATTATGAATTATTGGAAAATTTTAGAGTGTTAAATTTTTGATTGATTGTGAAATTTTTATGGATTCGTAAATTATGAACTATTGAGTTAAATAGTTGAATTTAAATGTTAATTTTGGAAAATGTTAGTAGTAACGTGATAAAGTTTGCTTTGAGATTATGAAAGTGATTTAAATTTTGGTCATGATTAAATTGAACGACTTGCAGTGAATACAAATTTTGGATGGTGATTTTTGAAAATTTTTATTAAGAAGCTTTTGGAGGAAACTTGAGTTAAAATATTAATGATAGGCCACAAAGGTAGCCCTAATGAGTTAGAAGTATTCCACACTAATTGTCATGTCACTCATGACCATGATAGTAGTATATACACAAGTGTTGTTAGTCATCTACCCAGCTATGTGACTGTATTTTCACCTCGACTTACTCGGCCTTCCTTCAATTCTAGATCTTTTAATTGCGACCTTCTAACCCATTTGCAATTTGAATAATGAGTTAATGGTTCCTTAATTGTATTCATCTATGAGACTATCTTCTCTCCGGAATTGTGTTTCTAAATTATTTTTAATGGATTCTTTAATTAATTTTATTTCACGCTTTAACTTGATCTTCTTTATTTTGTGCATTAATTATCACCTCGTGAACTCCCACTTTCTATTTTTGATCTTCTGGCGTCCCCTACCGTGACTTGTATATTTGGAGTACAACACTACACTTTTCCTTCCAACAAATTTTATATGTAAGACCTAGACAAGTCCACCTTCATGTAGATGTATCATGTCCCACTAAAATACGTCTCCTTGTACACTATTTTTATGATAGGACCTTCTGGTCAAAATGGCCAAACTATAACCTCTACCATGACACCAAAATATTTCCGACTTCAATTAAGAGATCCAACCTTGACTCAATCCCTTAACCCGATAGGTGAATTTTGTTCTACTTAGTTCCTTAAATGCTTAAATTTGTGCTTTATCTTGATTTCTTGACCCAATGTCCCATCACACTACTAGCTTAACTCTTGTAAGTTGGGTAGAATACCTCACGGCCCAACAAAGCCTTGTCCTTGTGACCCATGTTGATAAGTTTACTTAGACTAAATTCAGAGGACCCTAACTTAACTAGTCAACCAAGCCAAGTGCACAGGGCCAAACTTCGGATGGAACTTAGATTTTTAAAAGATCCTGGACTATTTAATTTCTTTTATCATTCTCCCTTACTTGTAATTTGACTGCCTTATGCTGCTAATTAGCCTCAGTTTTGCAAGCTTAATTCTTTACCAAGCTTGATCATGACATATTTTATTGGGTGCACCCACTAACATATTGTCTAATCAGAATCGGTGCATAATGGTCTGATCAACCGAGTGCACTTTGGTTCGCTTTTATCTATCGTTCTACGTGGATGGAGACATAGATAAACTTGTCCTCTAGAGTCCCATCCGCGACTGCCTTGACAACTCTTTTTGAATTATTCGGTCGCCTTTGAACCACGTATTCGTATTCGATAACGCCTCCTTCGAACTCTATATTGCGTTCGCCTTCACCTATTTTAGAAGGACGAAAGCATCGTAGTAAAACTCCTCTAACTGTCCTATCACCATGACCATTACCACCCAATGTAACCATATCTTTGTCTTGAACTACTCGACTTTTCCCTCGACACTAAATTTACAATCTTGACTTTCTAATCACTTGAATTTAAGAGTTATTACAATCGTCTCTTAATCATACCCTCAACCTAGACTACGACCATATAAACTTCCTTAAACCCTCCTATCTACCGTTGTGCCTTCTCACCCCCTCCTAATTCTTAATTTCGAGGACGAAATTCTTTTAAGTTGGGTAGGATGTAAAACTCCTAAATTTCTACTATATTTTTTTATATATATTAAATTTGGTACTGATTTAAAAATTTTGTATTGTACGTCGCATAGTCGTATTGTACGTCGCGCACGAAATTTTATTTTTCTTAGTTGCTCGATGAGTGCGAATGTGTGCGAGCGTACATATTTTGAGAAAAACATTTTTTATTTTTATAGTTTCAAAATAATATATGTAATATTTAATTTAGCTATCAAAATTTCCTAAATTTATGATTTTATTTATGAAAGGCCTTTTATTTGGATAAATAATATTATTCATGCATACATATATTTCATAAATATTTACTAGTTTAATTTAAATAAAAATATAATTTTAGAGATTTATTATGCAAAAAGATATTTAAAAATATTTATTATTTTCAAAATTATTATTATTGGTATTTTGAAAAATATATTTAGAAGTTATGGTGGCCATTTAAATCTTGATTTGATTTTTGGATTTATTTAAATAGTTAAATATTCGAAATTTATTTATCCTATTTGATTTTGAGCTAAAAATTTAAATAGATTTAAATTGGATTTAATTGATTTGATTTTAGAGAATTTGATTTGATTTGATTTAAATTAGATTTGAATTTGGATTTGGATTTGGATTTGATTGCTTTTAAATTAAATTAGGAAATATCTAAATTGGGTTTAAAAGAATCCTAATTCTTATCTAATTGGGAATTCCCACATCATATAAATAGGCAGGTATTCCTCCATATTATTTTCACCACAAATCATCTTTCAACCCATCCTTGTCAAAATTTCTCTCATTTTTCGTCATAAATTCAGCCTCAATTTTTAAATGTTGTAGCAACTTCGAATGACCATAACTCCCAACTCCGGACTCTGTTTGACCTCCAATTTTTTTGTTGGAATCGTATTGAGGTATATTTTCTGAATATAAATTTTATTTTCATAAATTCGGAACTTAATTTTCTGGAAAATTTGTGGAGTGTCAGTGGTCCGAAATCTGACACGTTTTAGTGTTTTTGAGATTCTGGGAGAACCAGGAATCAGAATCACGATCCGTTTAAAGTTTCGAAATACTGACAGAAAAACACACACCATATATTTTTCCCATAAATTTTCCAGAATATTTTATTTTTGTTTTTATTTTAGAAGTTTGTCACATCGTCTGAGTTATCTTGTGTAGCCCTGTGACTATTCTGTACCCAACGGGATTGTCGGTTTCACCAGCAAGGACCTCAGGCAAGACACCTTGCCATTTTTTGTTTACTTATTTTAGCTCATATTTCATGCATTATTTATTTTCTTTATACAAAATAAACTGTGATACATGGCATAACCTGTTAGAACTTACTGTTCATTTATATTCTGCTATATATTATTTTTTTTTACATATTAAACCTAGATTTAAGGGACCACCTTTGTGTGTTGCATTCATGGCCTTGACACGTTGTACCACGAAGTTGTGTGTCGCATGTAGAACACGGAAGTGCATGATTGGCTGGCCACCAGTACGTATAAGCCGTGCGATAGGAATAACCGCTAATAGAGGATTGTATGCTAGTTTGACTTAGCGGTTATAGAGTTAGCATTGGGTGGGAAGAACATGATTAGAAGTTGACTACCATCCTATCTATCGTAGACTCGCTCGCTACTAAGGAACGATAGGTAGACTATATGCTATAGACTCGCTCGATACTGAGGAATAGTATATGGTGTTGTGACTCGCTACTGAGGTACTGTACTACATTGGTATTTTCTTGACTTGACCCGGTAGTCATGCGACCATGAATTGTTCTTAAACTACATTCACTTAGAACGGTTAGGCTACCCTTATCCGTTAGGTATGAGTACCTTTGGTTTGGGTACTTGTATCTGACCGTGGCTTGGAACAATAACTTGTCGCGGATTAGTTCGTCACATCTTGTCCTTGTTTGGTTGTAGGTGTGACTTACTACTTCGACGAGAAGGTATTGAACCTTGTTGGGGTCCGGATACCATATTGGATTCTTAGCATGGAAAGATACGTCGCCGTGAATTAGTTTACCATCTCCTGTCCTTGTTTGGTTGGGGGGATGGTACGCTCGTTCAGTAGGTGCGTATTGGACCATGTTATAATTCGATTTACTTATTTATTTGAGCAATATTTATTCAGTTTATATGGCATGATATTATGCGTCTTGTTACGTCCCTCTGAGGACGTAGTTATCTCTCCAGGTGTGTGCTATTGTCTTTCGCAGGTGTTCTAGCTCTAGCCGTGTTCGTCGCTATTTCTTCGAGGATGATTGCATTTGGATCGTCTTCGCTTCGCTCGCCAAATTCATATCTTTTCTTATGTATTTTTCCTTTACTTGTTGGTAGTGGATTTGTCTCCGCCCAACATATTGTATCAAGACAATTTATTATCTTTATATGATATCTTTTATTCATTTATTTTGCGTGGATGAGATTAGTTATGGTTCTACTGCATTTTACAGCTTATGTATTTATACGAGGCTTCCATATATTAGAGTATACTTCGTATGAATACAGCTGGCATGTCTACGTTCCTAGTCCTACGTATTTTGGGACTGGGGTGTCATAATTTCTCCCTGCAGTTTAAAAAGATAACCATTTCTCACTGTAGAATAGGATCCAATCAATCACAGAATGTCCATTTCTCGTTGTACACAGGTTTCAGTCCCTATAACCAAGTCTACAACAATCACACAAAATATGGGAAGGAATGGCTCAGAACACAACCCAAAATTCATTCTAGCACACATTAGTGTGAATCATCTATGTTCTGTACATATGGTGTAGTATATGTTCTTATCGTAATCTAGTATCTGAAGAATGTAACAGAATCAAGATGAACTCACATAATGTAATACTAAGACATCATCTACTACTATATAAGATATAGTGATAGGTTGTCGTATCATCATTGCCGAAGGATGAGGGTCGGAGGACAGTCAACTTTATCTACGGCTACATAGTTTCTTCCTCGCCAGTCGAATGGCTGCAGGGACTATGTCCTGATCACCATGTCGTACCGTTGATTAATGCAAATGGAGCTGGAGCCAAAATACAGAAACCAAAATATGATATCCACCTCAAGTGTAGAGTCGGAGGAGAAGATCTTTTCCACCCTCTCCCTCCCTCACGCTATCAACGTCATAACTTTTCCACCTCAAGTTCTGATCAAGCATTTTCCTTCTCCTCTCCTCCACCATGGCTCTGAACCTATCTGCTCTTCCCTACTTCCCTTCTTCTTATTTGACTCTCTCAGCCACATATGATATCCAGCTCAAGTGTAGAGTCGAGGGAGAAGAAGTGGACATGAAGAGGAGGGGGAAGCAGCACAGTCGACGGCATGACCCGGAGGAAGTACAGAGGTTTTCTTCAACATACGTAGGAGAACTATAAGGATATAACTTTTCATAACATATCACCTTGTCAAAGACCCTTAATGTGACAACCATGTTACCACGGTGTCGGAAAACTAACATGTCATAATTTTATAAGCCGTGTGTTTTGACATAATCCTCCAACCGGATTTCAGTTCTATGTAATAATACAAGATTACGACATAGGAGGAAAGAGTTGGAAGGATTATGTAAAAATACACGGCTTAGAAAATTATGACATGTTAGTCTTCCGACACCGCGGTAACATGGTTGTCACATTAAGGGTCTTTGACAAGATGACATATTGTGAAAAGATATATCCTTATAGTTCTCCTACGTATGTTGAAGAAAACCTCTGTACTTCCTCCGGGTCATGCCGCCGGCTGTGCTGCTTCCCCTCCTCTTCATGTCCACTTCTTCTTCCCCGACTCTACACTTGAGCTGGATATCATATGTGGCTGAGAGAGTCAAATAAGAAGAAGGGAAGTAGGGAGGAGCAGATGGATCCATAGCCATGGTGGAGGAGAGGAGAAGGCAAATGCTTGATCAGCATTGTCTTTCGGATCGTCCTCATCAAGGTATAACGGGCTGCTCAGCGTGCCCAGCTTCTTCAACTTCTCGCTGGCTGCAGAGTCGAAATGGGAACGGGTCCTCTTTGCCGGCCCGGAGCTCTGACTTGCACTCGTCGCCGCGCTACTGGTTTCTTCTCCTCCTCTAACGCGGGTCATAAGAAAAGAAATTTCATACCTCTTCTTCACATAAACATCATTGCCGCCTTGTACTCGAGCCTTCTCATCTGTGACGCTATCCGACTTTGGATAGCGTCACAGATGAGGAGGCTCGAGTACAAGGCGGCAATGATGTTTATGTGAAGAAGAGGTACAAAATTTCTTTTCTTATAACCCACGTCAGAGGAGGAGAGGAAACCAGTAGCGCGGCAACGAGTGCGAGTCAGAGCTCCGGGCCGGCAAAGAGGACCCGTTCCCATTTCGAATCTGCAGCCAGCGAGAAGTTGAAGAAGCTGGGCACGCTGAGCAGCCCGTTATACCTTGATGAGGACGATCCGGAAGACAATGCTGATTCAGTTTTGCCTTCCTTGGATGGTATTGATTCTGTAGATCCGTGTATAAAAGAGGAAGAGATTGGGAGTAGAGTGGACCCGGAAGGAAATGAGAGATTGGAAGCTGGGTCAATATCCAAGAAGCGAAAGAGAGTCGAGGATTCTGATAGGTTGTCGTATCATCATTGCCGAGGGATGAGGGTCGGAGGACAGTCAACTTTATCTACGGCTACATAGTTTCTGCCTCGCCAGTCGAATGGCTGCAGGGACTATGTCCTGATCACCATGTTGTACCGTAGATTAATACAAATGGAGCTGGAGCCAAAATACAGAAACCAAAATACAAAATACAGAAACCAAAATACAAAATACAGAAACCAAAATACAAAATACAGAAACTAAAATACAAAATACAGAAATCAAAATACAAAATACAGAAACCAAAATAGGACCCTCTGTGAGAATGGATGGCTCAGAACACAACCCAACCGGAGAGGATATTCTGAGAGATCCATCTGAGAGGGACGTATACTCTGAGAGATCACCTTTACAAGAATTATATCAGTAGTGGGATCGAGTGTTGGAGGAGATATTATCAAAGTATACGTCCTACTCAGATGGGTCGCTCACCGTTACTATTTTTTCCTGACAGCATGGATGTGCTCCGTCCACAGATTCTTGCTCCGAGCCAAAACTTTGTCCCGGAGCTCAAGTGGACATTCTTGGTGTAGAGCTCGAGTGAGATGTTCCTGACAGCATGGTGGTCTCCTTTGTTAAAGTTTCTGTGCTCGTCCCACAACCAATGTGGGATGAGCACGGATACTTTAACAAAGGAGGCCACCATGCTGTCAGGAACCTCTCACTCAAGCTCTACACAAAAGATGTCCACTTGATCTCCGGGACAAAGTTTTGGCTCGGAACAAGAATCTGTGGACGGAGCACATCCACCATGCTGTCAGGAAAAAATAGTAACGGTGAGAGACCAATCTGAGTAGGACGTATACATTGATAATATCTCCTCCAACACTCGATCCCACTACTGATATAATTCTTGTAAAGGTGATCTCTCAGAGTATACGTCCCTCTCAGATGGATCTCTCAGAGTATCCTCTCCGGTTGGGTTGTCGTATCATCATTGCCGAGAGATAAGGGTCGGAGGACAGTCGACTTTATCTACGGATACATAGTTTCTGCCTCGCCAGTCGAATGGCTGCAGGGACAATGTCCTGATCACCATGTCGTAGTCCAATATAATCCAGAGATTGACACAGTTCTAATTCATATATGTAGTCCAATACAAATAGTCTAATACAAAAACAACCCAAATACAAATAGTCCAATACAAATAAGTACTAATAGCTAATGAGAACCACGCTGCTCACGCAAACGCTCAGTGATACGTTCACGCAACCACCTCGAAAAAGTGAGATTTTTGGCACGAGGAGAGATGTTGTCCCTTGCAAGGACTGCATGAAGAGAACTCTCGGTCTCACTAGCTACCAGTGCTGGATGAATAGAACTTCCGGTCTCACTAGCAACCGGTGCCACTTCCTCCTCAACTGTAGGAGGAGCCACCTCAGCATTCACTGTTTTCTTCAAACGACGTGCCGCTCCTCTGGTCATGGGTGCCATCTGGTAAGATCGATAGTCACAAATAATATAATTGTAACATAAGCAAGCTAACTAAAGGAACTATCATGTAATTTGAGTACATTTTCGAAAGCCGATAAGGTATAAGAAATTCGATTTTTTGCCAAGTGTGAGAACGGATGGCTCAGAACACAACCCAAGATTCATTCAAGCATACATTAGTGTGAATCACCTATGTTCTGTACATATGGTATAGTATATGTTCTTATCGTATCTAGTATCTGAAGAATGTAACAGAATCAAGATGAACTCACATAATGTAATACTAAGACATCATCTACTACTATATAAGATATAGTGATAGGTTGTCGTATCATCATTGCCGAGGGATGGGGGTCGGAGGACAGTCAACTTTATCTACGGTTACATAGTTTCTGCCTCGCTAGTCGAATGGCTGCAGGGACTATGTTCTTGAGACAGTGAACATATACACCATGAATCCAAACCCCATATTCACATTTACTAATCCAAATGGATGCAGGGACTATGTCCTTGCCTCTCCGGTTGGTTGTCGTATCATCATTGCCGAGGGATTAGGGTCGGATGACAGTCAACTTTATCTACGACTACATAGTTTCTGCCTCACCAATCGAATGGCTGCAGGGACTATAATAAGACACAATTCACCAAACAGAACCATACTGTAAAACTCACACTTTAAGACAATAGATGAAGGAAGACTTGTATGGAGGATCGATAGGGTTGAGCGATGTCATTTTATTCTACAAAGAGAACCATACTGTAGAACTCATACTGCAGAACTCACACTTTAACACAATTCTACAAAGAGTTGTCATAGGGTGTTGAGCGATGTCATTTTATTCTTTTCTTCTTTTTCTTCTTGGGATTTTTTAGTATTAGATCTTGAGAGACATATATAGCTAGAACTTACGAAAAATGGAGTACCATACTTCAACAAATAGATGTTGACTAATTGGTTCATATACTTGTTGTCTAAAATAAGTGTAGGAATGTTGCAAGGTGAAACAATGTATCAAACACTATATCGAAACCCAAACCCAATATGTAAATCCAAATTAATACGAAAATACACAAGTGTATGTAGGGGATTAAATGTACAGAGGTGAAATACATATATATGCAAGCTTGGGGGTGTCCATGTGTCCAACAAATGGACACAAAGTGTCCAAAACCTCATGAACACACTGCATTAGTGAACACATGGCCGTAAAGTGTCTCCGTGTCCATTTTGGACACGAAAAACACCTCAATTAGGTTAGGGTTTACCGTCAGTCTTCTCGCGGTGGTGGAGGAGGAGGAGGAGGACAAGTTCGGTTGTGGAGGAGGAGGGGATTAAGTGTACAGAGGTGAAATACATATATATGCAAGCTTGGGGGTGTCCACGTGTCCAATAAATGGACACAAAGTGTCCGAAACCTCACGAACACACTGTATCAGTGAACACATGGTCGTAATATGTCTCCGTGTCCATTTTGGACATGAAAAACATACTCAATTAGGGTTAGGGTTTACCTTCAGTCTCCTCGCGGTGGTGGAGGAGGAGGAGGAGGAGGATCTCGCGGTAGAGAAGGAGAAGGGGCTCGCGGTGGAGGAGGAGGATGAGCGGCGTCGGAGGGAAGGGGGTGGCTGTCGTCGAGGTCGGGGAAGAGGGGGCGGGAAAATAAAATTTGGGGAGAGGGAGAAATGAAAAGTCCAACCGAGGAAACCCTTTTTATCAGAAATTAGCGACGTCCAAAAATACGTCGCAAAGCGTCGGTAACCGTTTAATATTCGACGATTTATTAATCATTGCGACGCTAAACATCGCTGAACTAATAAAACTAGCGACATTTTCCGACAAATCAACGACGTTGATTTTTATTACACTAATGGTAGTCGCAATATGTCGCTGTTTGTCGCTATCAGCGACGTATTGTGACGAAAAATTTAGGAGTCGCTAAATTCAAAAATATTAGCGACGTTTTAAGTTGGCGTCGCTAATTTCGTCGCTAATATGACTTATTTCGGTAGTAGAATCTGGGCTTGTGCTTGTGCATACTGCTGGGAATTCTGCTGCTGAAATGCTTGGGTCTGAGGCGGCAAGGGCCTCGGCAATGGGTACTACTGTTGCTGCTGGACTGGTACTGGGGTTGGTCCTCTTACTGAAGGACTAGAAAAGGTCGAAGAAGATAAACTCCCCCTATTCGGGCAGTTCCCAACCTTGTGGTTCGGTGCTCCACAAGCCAGGCACAATCCCTGCGCCCTGCGACATTCTGATAGCACATGTCCTGGCTTCCCAAATGAGTGCAATCTATTACGAAAGTCTGCTTCTGCTTCTGCTGCTGGGGAAATACTGGGGTCGAATGCTGAATCGACATAACAGAAGCCGCCTGCCTCGGAGTTCCAATGGTCGAAGCCTTAGCTGTCGGGGCTGGTCCTGAAGACTGATTCATCTGGCCGTGGGATCGCTTCCGACCTTCGATCCTGTCCACGATCCTCTGGGAGGTATACTCATGCCTCCTAGCTGCTCTCAACACTACATCAAAAGTCTGATGCTCGAACTGCTCTACTGCCAGTAAAATCTCCAGGTGAAGTCCCTGCTGGAATTACTGAGCTTTGTCGAACTCGGTCGCTACCAAGGTGGGAGCAAACCGACTAAGCCTGGAGAACTCGGCCATATATCCATCGACCATCCTGCCCATCTGCTTCAGATTGGTGAACCTCGTCTATAGATCGTACCGAGCTATAGCATCGAAGTACTTGGTCTGGAATCTCTCACAAAATACTGCCAAGCGATAGGTGCCAGTAATCCATTGGCCTACGCCGTCCACCAGCTGCGGGCAAGATCCAATAACTGCAGGCGCACTACGGCCACCTTCTCGTCTTCTAGAGTCCTGGATGCCTCTAGAATGACCTCAGTATCCTGAAGCCAGGTATCAGCAGCAATAACATCTTCGCTGCCATCGAAGAAGGGAGGGTTCAAGCGCTTGAAACTGTTGGTCGCGCTGTTACCTTGATGACCTCCTATGTTCAGAGCATCTTGTTCTGCCTGGTGTAATGCATCACCTCGACCATCTTGAGAAGCTAGCAATGTCCTGATGAGACCTACCAAGGTGCCATCATCGGGTTCGACAGGCTGGGTTGGCTGAACTGGTGGCTCTTGACCCCCAGTAGGCATGACTGTAGAGGCTACTCCTGAATGCTGGACTTGATCTCCAGGTTGCTGCTGGTCCATGGGAGGTACTCCGCCTTGTCGATCGGTAGGACCAGGAACAATGCCGCTGAAGAAGACGATATAGGGAACAATAAGGAAGGACCAGGACAGATCAAAGATACAAGCATGTGATCAGGTCAAGATTTTAAGGATTTAGAGGATACGAGCAGAGATCAAGGACGAGTGCTGATTGAGACATCTATTCGGTAAACCCTCACATATCTTGATTTATAAAACCTGTATGGGCCACCACTTAAACCATGTAACGCCCCAGAACCAAAATATTGGAGTGCAGAGGCGAACATAGCCAGATACGCACATTGAAGTGCAACCCACCTCGCTATACGGTCACGGCTGTTTAGATACATGAGGGTTTAACTACAAGCCATCAGTCTCTTATGGTCATGAACAAGCCAATTGTCTCAATCTCAAACAAGTAATAACAGTTATAAGATGTCAAAGCACCAAATATACAATAGTAAGGCATCCCATACATTACATATTTGATGATCATGAAGCTAGTCATTATAAAATATAAAAAATTAGCTAGAGTTTCAGTCATAAATGATCAACCCTAGGATTTGCCAATCATGTTACAGCCCATAGGCAGACAATAAGTAAAGTGCAATCGAGCTAACACGTGCTCGTCGGCTAAACGCCTCAAAAGAATATTTTTATAATAGAGTGGGAGAGTCAAAAATAATCCACTCGTTGCCAGAATTCGTCTAGTAGTCACCATCTGGCTGGAAGGTCGGTAGATCCTCTGAAGCTGCTCCGATATCTGGCCACACACAACCAGCTGGGTCAGATCCCAGAAAGAGCAAGTGCCACAAGAAAGGCTTCACTTAAGAACTAAAACCAGCAATTAGCACGAGAATATAATTATATAATAAAAGACTGGAAGTATAGAAAATCATGATGATATACGATAAGATAACCATGGAACTATTCAGATAACTAAGTTACAACCCGTAAACCAAACAAGGACCGGGGTTATAACTCTTCATGTGAACGAAACTTGGTTTTCTACCATTTATTAATGAAGTAAAGCACAAGCATTCAGGTCATGTAACAATCTTGTACAAGATCAGGACAAGACTAGACTGGGTTAGACTCCATCCAATCAATTACGGCCAAGCAATGAGTACGGCTTGATACTTTAACTAACTAGGGTTATCACAGGCCTAGTTACTAGCAAGATGCAATGAGATTTTTCCAACAGCCACAAGCCCTGCAGACCATCCAGGTTATCCAGGTCGAATATCTTGTTCATGAAGGGTGCAACACATAGCAGTGTGCTGGAAATGTGCCCTACTCGTCGGCAGGCTACAAGTCCACTTTAGCGCCCAGATAACGGGATTGCCTGTAGCTGGAAAATCTCTTCATGACTACTAGATTATTCTATTTATTAGCCTTAGTCAATTCAGTAGGTACCCCTGACCGTGGTACTTAGGGGTCCCTATCCTAGACATGATGCAAGACAATACTGGTTTATTTTGTACAAACACAATCGTCCACGGTGTCCAGGCCATTCATTCTAGTCATGTCATGCTAGCCGTTGTAACAGCATATCGAGGTATATTATGTCAAGTTTACTTGTCAGGAGTACGCCACGGCGGGCCACTAGCATGTCATGTTACTTGTCAAGGATGCACCACTACGGGTTACTGTCGTGTTCATGGTACACGTGCAAAGTTTATATGGTACAAGCATTCTATCAGGGGACCCAAATTATACTGAGGATCATAAAATATGAGCATAACAGTAACCATTCACATAAAATACAAGGGCTATAGAAGGGCCATGCAGCTCGGGTTAAGGGCGCATACGGTATAGGGGGTGCGGTCCATGCGGCTCCGGGAATTGAGTCTCTTGCGGCCCTGGATCAGAAGTTCATGCGGCTAGAGGGAGAAAAGGTTTATGCGGCCAGAAGTCAATCCCAGCCATACGGCAAGGGCGGGACTGGCTCATGTGGCCAGGCCATGCGGCCATGCGACTGGAGGTTCAGGGCGCATGAAGGTGGCAGGGAATAAGGGCGCAATACGGTTGGGAAATAACTCATGCGGCTGGGAGGGGATAGATCCCATGCGGCTCAGGGGATCGAGTCCATGCGACTGAGGGAAAAGAAGTTCATACAGCTGAAGGGAATCGGGTCCATGCGGCTGGAAGGGAACTGGGCTTTATGCGGCCAAGAGAAAAGGAGTCCATGCGGCTCGGTCAATCAAGGTCATGCGGCCGGTCCAAGCAATGACATACGGCTAGGTCCCATACGGCTGAGAAGGGACAGGGTCTCATGCTGCCAGAGAAAAGTTCATGCGACCAGGAAATATTCTTGTGCGGCAAAGCCATGAAAATCTACGCAGCTAAGTTCATACGGCGAAGAAGTTCATGCGGCCGAGGAAGTTCATGTGGCTGGGCCATGCACGCCATGCGGCCAAGGCCATGCGGCTGGGAGAAATATGTCGCACGAAAAGCCATGCGGTCAAGCATTGTTCTTCTTCTCCAATTTTTTGAGAAGAAGAACCATGAGGACCATGTCCTAAGCTCCAATAATCCTCCATCTATGGTCAGAATCCAGATTATCATAGGTCAAAATGGGACAGAATAAAATTTCTTACAACATGGAACCATCAAAACTTGAAAATAACAAGGTTAAATAGATCAAGACCCAAGAATTTAAAAAATGAAATAAACTTAGATGTACAACAAATGAGCCAGGGAATCCAAAAGTGCTAAGTATTAAAGAAGCTAAAAATGGAGAAAGAAAGACATCAAAGCAATAAAATGGAGTTCTTTCGTGAAGTAAGATGCACTTGCTGGCGAAAAAATAGGGTAGGTGGAGCTCTACGCCAGGAAGGAAGAAGAAGAAGGAGTAATTATGGAGTTATGAGGAGAGAGAAAAGTTAGGTGAGATATAAATGGTGATGGTGGTGGTAGGTAGGGATTTTTCTTTTGGTTCATGATGAACCCAAAAGCAACCCAAACCAAGCCAAACCAAGATGAACCATGACCTACGAAATACTAAAATAACCATGCAATGAGACCTGCAATACAAGTCGAGATGCGTACACGTATACCAAAATACATAATACAAACTATGGTTGTTACACTTAACACATTGGTTACACGGATTGATATTTCCAGATACCATTAAGAGATGTTATTCCTTGTATGTCTTGGTATACCCTATGTAAGTCCCATTGTTGTTCTTATGAATTTTATAGACACCGATTCCTATGAAGGCTCGTGACTTTCTCCAAGAATCTCATGTCCTAACGTACCATGGTTGGATCCATAAATATATGGCCTGGTTAATCATATGTGCGGTGTATGATCAACGCTCACAAGGAAAGTGGTATACAGAATGAGGGTATGATCACATATCTACACTAACACGTTCTGCCCCTGACTGATATAGTGAATCCAACCATGGTACGTTACGACACAAAATTCTTTGAGAAGGTCGTGAGCCTTCGTAGGAAACGATGTCCATATAATGCACAAGAACAACAAGTATTGCACAAGGTACAACAAGATACACAAGGAATAACATCTCATGACAGGATCAAAAAACTATCAATCCGTGTAACTAATGTGTCAAGAGATCAAGGATATCTACACTAAATACAAAAACAAAGAAGATATCATAAACGAGAAATTATCAAAGAATGTAGTTGTCTGAGATCCGATGTGAAGTTTCAACATTATCCGATATTGTGCCTCGAAGACCTAAATAGGGAATTTCAATGTCAATTCATGAAATATATATATATATATATATATATCAAAAGTCTCGTTCCCGCTCCACCAACGGATCCGGAGGCCCCCGTGCGCACCCCCTCGATCCAACGGTCGAGGGCGAGGGAACTCTCGCGGGACTCCCAATTTGGACCCTAAAAAAAGAATATATATATATATATATATATATATATATATATATATATATATATATATATATATATATATATATATATATATATATATATATATATATAAATGGTTAAAAAATAAACCACTAAAAATACTATAATTCTTCAATCTATCCGAACATGTAATAAATCCTAAAATATATATAATATTTAAATTAAGTATGTGATATTATTTAACTAAAAATATATCAAAAACTCTAAAAACATATCTATAACATATCCTATCTAAAATATATTAAAATCATATGCAAGCATTTTAATATGACTTAATTTTTTATTTAATTTGTTAATAATATTATATATTATTTTTTTATAAATGCAATATATAAAATTTTAAATCTTTATTTAGTTATATATATGTTCACAAAAATAATATTATTACAAAATTAATTAAAAATTATAATTATATTAAAATATTTAAAATATGATAGGAATACTATTTGTCGTAGAAAAATTGTGTTATAATCATGTGACTAAGAATAATTGGCACACTAATGACATAATTGCCTTTGATCAAAATACTCCTACATGGAAATGTGGTGGTGACATTAAGCATGCATAACATACGTAATTGCAGATAACCAACCACGCCTTCCTCCAGCCCTCTACAATCCGCGTATCCGAGCATCTTATGTTATGCATTATTATAACGAAATGGCCTATAGTTCTTCGATAGTCACCAACGGCAAACCCTCTACAATTGCATTGGGAAATATATTGAACAAACAACTATTGTATAACGGTCGACCGAGCTGACAAATCATCTTTTTCGTACAATTTATTATTCCAAATGGTTAGTGGAGGCATAAGCTCCCAATGAACGATATTCGAATTCCAATGGAAGAAAGTGGTTAGTGTGGAGGCATAAGATCCGAATGAACTATATTCGAATTGCAATGGAAGAATATTTTTTTTGAAGCAATGGGTAATTGTGGCGAACTCGCATCCACTGGGGCTCGAACTCCCGACCACTTGGGCCGCACGTATCTCTCTTAACCACTACGCTAGAGGTCATTTACCAATAGAAGAATATATATATATATATATATATATATATATATATATATATATATATATATATATATATATATATATATATTTCTATGACAAATGGTATTCCTATCATATTTTAAATATTTTAATATAATTATAATTTTTACTTAATTTTTAATAATATTATTTTTTGAACGTGTATATATAATTAAATAAATATTTAAAATTTTATATATTGCATTTATAAAAAAATATTATTAACAAATTAAATAAAAATTAATATGATAGGAATACCATTTTTCATAGAAAAATCGTGTTATATATATATAACACTATGAAAAATCGTGTTCATTGTAATTCTCTCTTCATTCTCTCTTTTTCTTATAATTGAAATACGAATTTTCTAATTTTCTTCAATTTCTTCTCCAATAATCCTTCACAAGGATTCCGCATGTAAGACTACGCGAAGAAGGCCACGGTGGCAGATAAGCTTGTGGAACTCTCTCTCTCTCTCTCTCTCTCTCTCTCTCTCTCTCTTCCCGGCGTTTGCTTGAGCCTTGACCTGAAGAGAAGACGAAAAGGTGAAAGAGAGGTATCAATGTGACGTGAATCTGATATTTTAGCAAGGCTTTTATTTTGAGAATTGAAATATTTTATAACTTTTGTTCCTCGCGATGTTGGCTTTATTATGTTTTATGAGTTCTGTCTCTTGTTAATGTTGAGGACAATCTCTCTTTCCCCCCGTCTTTTTAATGAGGGGTTCTATTGATGTAGTTTATTTTTCGAAAGTTCCAAGTGATATTTACATATAAATTACTTTGCACAGACACAAGCACATAAAATTTTGCTTCTTTTAAAAATTAGGATACATATTGTTTATATTAGATCTTCGATCTTCCTTCGTAATATCTCTATTAATGCACGATGAGCCGATGGTGATGAGACTTTTCGTTTATCTTTGCGATTAAGATTTCACACTTAAAATTATACGTTGTTCCTAGTGTTGAATATATATATTATGAAACCCATATCCTCGTAACTAATTATTAAATAGTGATTTAGTATTATTATTAGTATTTCAAAAATTAGGATTATTATTAAATATTGTTGAGTGCAAATGATTTCGAAATTTATTAATAACATGGATCTTTGGATTCAGACCCAGACCCGAGTCCGAACCCAGACCCAGGCCTGAGCCCAAACCCAATCCTTTTTCCTAATTCCAAATCTGATTTTTTTTGGCTTAATTGTTAGTAATAATAATAATAAAAAAAATTAATTAAATTAGTTTCAGCTGGTCCCGTAGGACCAGCACCCCCCAAACTTAGTTCCCTCTTCCCACGTTCTTTGCTCCCCAACTCCCCCTCTCCACACGTACACCACTTATTTCCATTTTTTTCTCTCTAAACACCAGACCATTTCTTCTTCTCTTCCTCCTTATAATTCCCTCTCCCACTTCCCTTCCCAACTTCACAGAGACAACTCTTTCCCCATCATCTCTACTTCTCCAAACACTCAAATCCCTTCTTCAACTTCATTCTCCTTTTTCTCCACCAAACCCACACCCATCTCCCCGAGCTCCACCCGAGCGCCCCGCCGACCCGCTGCCTCGATGTCCCACCAGAGCCCGAGGCCGACGCTGCCCTTGCACGGCGAGTCTGCCACCGCCAAGCCAGCTCCTCTGGCCGTCGGCCGCCCGCGTCGACGCCTCAGGCGACTGCGCCACCCCGCGGGTCTCGCCTCGCGACCGCCATCTCCGGCCGACCCTCTCCCCCGCGGCCAAGCACCAGCGCCGACCCCGCCGGCGTTTCCCTCTCCCCCGTGCCCTGTTCTCCGGCCGACCACGTTCGCCGCGCCCCGCGGCCGAGTCTGCCACCCCGCTCTGCCCGATCGCGTCTGTCCCTTCGGCGCCATCTCCGCTGAGCCGTCGGTTCCCTCCGACGTCGACCAGCGCCGCGCCCCCTTGCGTGGTGTTCACCCCGCCGAGCTTCCCTCGGCAACCGTCCAGCACCCTGCCGTGCCCTAGTTCTGAGTTCTTCGACGTTCGTCGTCGTCGACGCTGGCTTCAGCGCTGACCTGGGAAATACGTCGTTGTCGGAGCTCTTTTTCTTCTTTAATTTTCATCTGAGAGCTCTAGCCGAGCAATCTGAGGTATAACCCCCTGTCCCGCTATTTTTATTATCTTGTCGATGATGAAATGGTCCCCGGTTCCCTTTGGAAATTCGGTATTTGCGACGTCGTAATTTTCCGGGACTTTCGGAAAGGTCCCGTGGATTATTTTGGATTCCCGGAATATTTCGGAAATGGATTTTTGGTATGTTTTAGTTTTTCGGAAATTTCTGGGAACGTTCTGTGATTTGTGGAATTGGAATCGGACTTCCGTAATCATTTCGGGTCGTCCCGATTATGCTGTGGATTGGTTGTGGATATTTTATATATATAAAATGTGGGTTTTTCCCTGGTTTGGGACTTGCAGGAATTATCGGCGCCATTTTCCTAGTTTTTGGGTTAACCAAAAACAGAGGAGATGCTGCCCGATTTTTCCGTAAATCCTGAATTATTTTCAAAATGGATTTAAAATGATTTTCGGAATTTATTCGATATTTGATTTTGGGTGACAACCGTATCGGTCAATGGACCCGGCTAAGTGCAAACGATACCGGCCCCGCCCGGACATTGAGGCAATTAGCCAAAAAATGAGGATCGGACCATATCTGAGACTTATAATTTACCTTTAATTTTATATTTAATTTCTGTTTAAATTTTATTTAATATTTTTAGTTTAGGACTAACGTCAGTCTTATCTTATTTCAATTTATGTAAATAAATTGTAATGGGCATAAGCCCAGCTGGCTGGTCTGTGACTGTAATAGCTTAGATTTCTTGTCTTTTCTGGTTTTGCGAGTTTTTATTATTTAACGATTAAAATGATTAAAAAGTATTTTTCGTATAAAATTAATTAATATTTTCTCATCTTAAAATTGACAAGTTTGTTAATTATTAATCACGTATTTCTCACTAAAATAAGAAAATTAGTTTTATATTTATATTTATAGAAAATATCAAGTTTTCCTAAATATCTGGCATCGACGATGATTTTCCGAATTCAAAAGTTAAAATGATATCTTCCCTCGTATTTAATCAACGCACTTAATAACCGTGTTTTTCTGTGTTAGTTAATTAAATAACTAAAATTGGACTAGGACGCAAATAGAGATTACAACTAGCATGGCTAAGTTGGTTAACCTGAAAGCTGAGTCTATCTCTCGAATGTAGGAATTCGAGGACAACTCTAAACTTTCCGTCTTGGAGTCGTCCATCTCTCCAGTCATTTTCCTGAGGCAAGTATAGTTTATGTTAGTTTACAGTTATTTATTTAATCGCTTTACTGCATGTCTAAACCACGATGCAAACACGAAACTCCCTCCGAGAGTACTGTACTGTAACTATTAGGGACTGGGGGAGTAGTGTAATGAGTATGACCACATCCGAACTACTGTAACTACTGTAACTATTGGCTTACCCCTCATACACACGAGGATAAGCTGTACCCTCCTGTAACAAACCCAAGCCGGTCATATGTCATTACCTGTTCAAATCACTGTTTTATACTGTAACAAACCTGTTTTAAAACTGTATAGAACTGCATGATTCTATTTCTTATTTAACTGTTTAAAATTAGCATGAATTGTACTTTGCTCCCTCCTGACTGGAGACCCAATATTTTAGGTATCATTGATGAGGCTTTGTTCCGCGATATTTCTCGAGGTCCCAACTAGAAGATAAGGATTTCGAGACTGATGAGCTGTGTACCTAGAGTTTTCTCTTCTTCTTGATGTATGTGGAAAAATGGTTTAAGTTATAGCTTTCACTTCATTGTAAAAGATCAATAAAGTTTTAAATTTCTGAATTTTGAGTTGTGACAAATACAGATGTTGTTGTGGTTACCTGCTAATGGAACAGCTTACTACCGCCGTCTCAACAACGGTGCAGCTGGGCATGATCCGGTTCGACCCAATTATTTGGGATCGGATCGTGATATGTTTTTAGTGGTGGCCCATGCAGGTCACACGACAACTTAAGAAAACATACCTAGAAACAATTAGAACACTAGAACATTGATTTGTCACAACATAGGTCCGATTTATATATAAATAAATATTTTTGTTTGATTATCGACCGGTAGGCTACCTTGCTTATGTGTGCATCCTAAACCTTCCATAGAATGACCATTGACAAGACCAAATCCTGCTGCCAGTGAGGTGTCATCTCCGGATCATACCCCATCTCCTCAACCAAGTCCAGAGTTTATTCTCTCGCGGCTGACTGACCGTCCCCATATTGCATCCAGTGAAGTTTTCACTATACTGGCGATTCCTACCTCATCTCAACTAAGTTACTTTTCCTTGGTGGAGTATCCATTTTTGTTGCTCCACCAGTACCAGCAAACACCTTCCAAATGGTCGCCCTATTTCAAGAAATCCTGGAGTTCCAAAAAGCTCAAGATGAAGCCCAGCAGGAACAGAAGAATACCACGAGAGAAGACATGAAGAACGTCAATGATGTAGCCTTAGTTATCTCCAACCAAGTTGGAGCAGAACCTTGTCCTAGGAAGGATACCCCTGAATCTAGAAGATATTTGGGTCCCATCAAGTACTCTACTTTCCGGCAGTCTTGACGTAAGAAGCTATGGGCTTGTAACTACTGCAAGAGGCCTGGTCATCAGGCCGTTAGTTGCCGCAAGAGATTGGGACAATGTTTGGCATGTGGATCTGCTGAACATCGGGTAAAGGACTGCCCCTTATCTTTCCATCAAACCAGAGCTCATATCCCAGCAACACCTGTTAGGCCACAACCTAGGGACCCTCTTCCTATCCAGCAGACCTTGCCTCTTACAATAAGGCATGATGCATACTCGAGGTTCATAGAAGATGAAGCAGTTGGAGACTGCTCATGCAAGAGCCAGAACCATGAAGAATAGTACCTAGGACTGCTGAATAGCATTATCTATTTTTTTTGGAAGTTGTAACAGGATGTCCTTAGATCAATCATAAGAGTTTTTGCTGTAATTCTCCACATGAATAAAATTCTTAGTTACACCTTTATGGCAGATGTTTTTCCTGATAGTCTTCCCGGATTATCCCAGATCTAGACATAGGATTCACCATTGACCTAGTCCCCGGCTCTTTTCCTATTTTTAAAGGATGTTACAGAGTCAACCTGAAAAAGGCCAAAGAGATGAAAGACCAGATCAATGAACTGAAGGCTCTGAGATTCATTCGAAACGGAGCTTCACCCTGGGTAACACCTAACTTGTTTGTGCCCAAGAAGGATGGAACAATACGGATGTGCGTCGACTATCGGGCACTAAAGAACAAGTACCTTTTTCTGGATTGATGATCTGTTTGATCAATTTGAGTGGAGTTAAGGTGTTTTCGAAGATTGACCTGATCACCATTAGATCAAGGTCAGGGAAGAGGACATTCCCAAGACGGCATTCAACACCAAGTATGAAATCTTGGTCATGTCGTTTGGACTGACGAATGCTCCTACTGTGTTCATGAATCTCATGAACAGAGTCTTTCATGAGTATTTGGGTCAGTTTTGTTGTCATCTTCATTGGTGACATACTGATATAGTCGAAGACTGAAGAAGAGCATGAAGAGCACCTAAGAAAAGTTGAAGAAGGAGAAGTTGTATAGTAAGATATCTAAAAGTGAATTCTTATTAGACAAAGATGAAATTTTCTAGGCCATGTTGTCACAGAAGAAAGAATTTCGATAGATCCTAAGAAGAATGTTGTTATCGAGAAGTGGAGCACCCCAAGATCAGTTGTTGAAATCAGAAGGTTTAGCTGGCATATCTACGAAAGTTTGTGAAGGACATTGCCAGGATTGATGAGCCAATGACAAAGCTCACAAGGAAAAATGAAGAAATTATGTGGACTGAAGATTGCCAGTTAGCATTTGACGAACTGAAGAAGAGACTTGCAACAGCACCAATCCTTGCGTTACCCGCAGGAACCGGTGGTTCCTCAATTTACCGTAATGCCTCTGGAAAAGGACTAGGTTGCGTTCTTCAAACAACATGGGAAAGTAATTGCTTCCACATCTAGGCAACTACAGACTCATGAGAAGAATTATCCCACACCTAATTTGGAATTTGCTGCAATTATTTTTACTTTGAAGCTATGGAAGCATGATTTTTATAGAAAGGGAGTAAAAATATATACGGACTACAAAAGTCTGAAATATGTCTTCACTCAGAAAGAGCTGAATGTTAGACAAAGAAGATGGCTGAAGCTGATGAAGGATTTCAACATCGACCCGCTGTACCACCAAGTAGGGCTAATGTGATCGCTGATACATTTAGTCGATACCAGTGGCGATGTTCTTAACCAAGGAGTGGCACCTACTAAAAGACGTCGAGAAGCTTGGACTGGAGGTTATACTACCTGGAGATAGAAGGACGGAGCTGGATGCTGATTCAGTATTGATGAAGTTCGAGACTGATGGACAAAATCAAGAGGACGTAGTTTCAAAACGAGGCACTTTGCAGGCTTAGAGATCATGTATTGGCAGGAACACTTGGGGGTTTCTAACTCTGAAGAATGGTACGAGACTTTACGTATCGGCTGACAAACGGAGGAACGAGTTGATGAAAGAAATGCACCAGTCACAGTATTCCATATATTCAGGAGCTAATAAGATGTACCAGAATATGCCTCTCTTGATTAGTGCTATGGAATGAAGAGGGACAATTCCAGGTATGGGATTAGATGTGAATTTGTCAACATGAGAAATTTAGCAAGAGAACAACAAGTTTGTTGCAGCCGCTGGATAATTCGGAGTGGAAGTAGAAGCATATAACAATGAACTTTGAGTAAGGATTGCCTTGTTCCCAAGGAGGGAAGGGCACCAATTGGGTTGTAGTGGACCGACTGACTAAGTCAGCACACTTTATTCCCTTCAAGGTTTGTTTATTCATCGAGAAGTTGGCAGCTTTGTATGAGAGGCACCCCTACCGGATTTATGGAGTACAAACCGGCGAACAATCAAAGAAGATAACCCAGACGCTTGAAGATATATTGAGATTTTGCGTCTTGGAATTTGGAGAGTCTTGGGAAGACCAATTGCATTTGGTGGAATTCTCCTACAAACAACAGCTGCCAAGCTAGAATTGGTATAACACCATTTGAAGCACTCTATGGACGTCATTGTCGTACATCACTTGCATGGGATGACGTAGGAGAAAGAGTATTGTTGGGACCAGATATGGTGACTGATGCAGTAGAGAAGGTGAATGTAAGCTCAGGATTGCCCAAGACAGACAGAAGCATTGGGTTGATAGTAGTCGTCGACCAATGGAGTTTGAAGTAGGTGATAGCGCTTTTGTGAAGTTTTCTCCTACCAGAGAAACGATCAGTTTTAACGGAGCTGGAAAATTAAGGCCAGGTACATCAGGCCATTTGAATTTTTAAGACAAGTTGGAAGCAGCGTACCGGTTAGCTCTACCAGCTAATCTTGAGAGTGTACAACGTCTTCTACGTATCACAGTTCAGATGCTACATTCCGGATCCGAGTCACATATTGGATAATTCAGAGCTGAAGATTGGACTCAACCTTTTAGAGCCAGAGAAACCAGTTACAAGCGTAGTCAGAGGTGAGAAGAAGATCAGAATTTGAGCCATCACATAAATTCCTATTTCCTATCTTTCGTCCCAAACTTGACTGATGCTGACAAAGTTAGCCTAGTTTTACAAGCTATCTTTTTATCAAGCTTGATCGTGACGGTATTTTAGTGGGTGCACCCACTAATATATTGTCTAATCATGACCGGTACATGATGGTCTGATCAACCTCGTGTACTTTGGTTCGCTTTTGTATTTTTCTGCGTGGATGATATCATAAATGAAACTTGTCCCTAAACCATCTCATCCACGACTGCCTTAGAAATTCTTGTTGTTGGACCTGAGTTACGGGCGCAGTACCCGTACCTTTTTGTCTTTTCTAACCTTACTTTAATTTCGAGGACGAAATTTTCTAAGGAGGGAAGATTGTGAAACCTATATCCTCGTAACTAATTATTAAATAGTAATTTAGTATTATTATTAGTATTTCAAAAATTAGTATTATTATTAAATATTGTTGAGTGCAAATGATTTCGAAATTTATTAATAACATGGATCTTTGGATTCAGACCCAGACCCGAGTCCGAACCCAGACCCAGGCCTGAGCCCAAACCTAATCCTTTTTCATAATTCCAAATCTGATTTTTTTGGCTTAATTGTTAGTAATAATAATAAAAAAAATTAATTAAATTAGTTTCAGCTGGTCCCGTAGGACCAGCACCCCCCAAACTTAGTTCCCTCTTCCCACGTTTTTTGCTCCCCAACTCCCCCTCTCCACACGTACACCACTTATTCCCATTTTTTTCTCTCCAAACACCAGACCATTTCTTCTTCTCTTCCTCCTTATAATTCCCTCTCCCACTTCCCTTCCCAACTTCACAGAGACAACTCTTCCCCCATCATCTCTACTTTCCCAAACACTCAAATCCCTTCTTCAACTTCATTCTCCTTTTTCTCCACCAAACCCACACCCATCTCCCCGAGCTCCACCCGAGCGCCCCGCCGACCCGCTGTCTTGATGTCCCGCCGGAGCCCGAGGCCGACGCTGCCCTTGCGCGGCGAGTCTGCCACCGCCGAGCCAGCACCTCTGGCCGTCGGCCGCCCGCGTCGACGCCTCAGGCGACTGCGCCACCCCGCGGGTCTTGCCTCGCGGCCGCCATCTCCGGCCGACCCTCTCCCCCGCGGCCAAGCCCCAGCGTCGACCCCGCCGGCGTTTCCCTCTCCCCCGCGCCCTGTTCCCCGGCCGACCACGTTCGTCGCGCCCCGCGGCCGAGTCTGCCACACCGCTCCGCCCGATCGCGGCTGTCCCTTCGACGCCATCTCCGCTGAGCCGTCGGTTCCCTCCGACGTCGACCAGCGCCGCGCCCTCTTGCGCGGTGTTCACCCCGTCGAGCTTCCCTCGGCAACCGTCCAGCACCCTGCCGTGCCCTAGTTCTGAGTTCTTCGGCGTTCGTCGTCGTCGACGCTGGCTTCAGCGCTGACCTGGGAAATACGTCACTGTCGGAGCTCTTTTTCTTCTTTAATTTTCATCTGAGAGCTCTAGCCGAGCAATCCGAGGTATAAACCCCCTGTCCGGCTATTTTTATTATCTTGTCGATGATGAAATGGTCCCCGGTTCCCTTTGGGAATTCGGTATTAGCGACGTCGTAATTTTTTGGGACTTTCGGAAAGGTCCCGTGGATTATTTTGGATTCCCGGAATATTTCGGGAATGGATTTTTGGTATGTTTTAGTTTTTCGGAAATTTCCGGGAACGTTCTGTGATTTGTGGAATTGGAATCGAACTTCCGAAATCATTTCGGGTCGTCCCAATTATGCTGTGGATTGGTTGTGGATATTTTATATATATAAAATGTGGGTTTTTTCCTGGTTTGGGACTTGCAGGAATTATCGGCGCCATTTTTCCAGTTTTTGGGTTAAGCAAAAACAGAGAAGATGCTGCCCGATTTTTCCGTAAATCCTGAATTATTTTCAAAATGGATTTAAAATGATTTTCGAAATTTATTCGATATTTGATTTTGGGTGACGACCGTATCGGTCAATGGACCCGGCTAAGTGCAAACGATACCGGCCCCGTCCGGACGTTGAGGCAATTAGCCAAAAAATGAGGATCGGACCATATCTGAGACTTATAATTTACCTTTAATTTTATATTTAATTTCTGTTTAAATTTTATTTAATATTTTCAGTTTAGGACTAACGTCAGTCTTATCTTATTTCAATTTATGTAAATAAATTGTAATGGGCATAAGCCCAGCTGGCTGGTCTGTGACTGTAATAGCTTAGATTTCTTGCCTTTTCTGGTTTTGCGAGTTTTTATTATTTAACGATTAAAATGATTAAAAAGTATTTTTCGTATAAAATTAATTAATATTTTCTCATCTTAAAATTGACAAGTTTGTTAATTATTAATCACGTATTTCTCACTAAAATAAGAAAATTAGTTTTATATTTATATTTATAGAAAATACCAAGTTTTTCTAAATATCTGGCATCGACGATGATTTCCCGAATTCAAAAGTTAAAATGATATCTTTCCTCGTATTTAATCAACGCACTTAATAACCGTGTTTTTCTGTGTTAGTTAATTAAATAACTAAAATTGGACTAGGACGCAAATAGAGATTACAACTAGCATAGCTAATTTGGTTAACCTGAAAGCTGAGTCTATCTCTCGAATGTAGGAATTCGAGGACAACTCTAAACTTCCCGTCTCGGAGTCATCCATCTCTCCAGTCATTTTCCTGAGGCAAGTATAGTTTATGTTAGTTTACAGTTATTTATTTAATCGCTTTACTGCATGTCTAAACCACGATGCAAACACGAAACTCTCTCCGAGAGTACTGTACTGTAACAACTGTAACTATTGGGGACTGGAGGAGTAGTGTAATGAGTATGACCACATCCAAACTACTGTAACTACTGTAACTATTGGCTTACCCCTCATACACACGGGGATAAGCTGTACCCTCCTGTAACAAACCCAAGCCGGTCATATGTCATTACCTGTTCAAATCACTGTTTTATACTGTAACAAACCTGTTTTAAAACTGTTTAGAACTGCATGATTCTATTTCTTATTTAACTGTTTAAAATTAGCATGAATTGTACTTTGCTCCCTCCTGATTGGAGATCCAACATTTTAGGTATCACTGATGAGGCTTTGTTCCGCGATATTTCCCGAGGTCCCAACTAGAAGACGAGAATTTCGAGATTGATGAGCTGTGTACCTAGAGTTTTCTGTTCTTCTTGATGTATGTGGAAAAATGGTTTAAGTTGTAGCTTTCACTTCATTGTAAAAGATCAATAAAGTTTTAAATTTCCGAATTTTGAGTTGTGACAAATACAGATGTTGTTGTGGTTACCTGCTAATGGAACAGCTTACTGCCGCCGTCTCAACAACGGTGCAGGCTGGGCATGATCCGGTTCAACCCAATTATTTGGGATCGGGTCGTGACATATATATTTTTCTTTGCACTTGAGATTTCACAATGATTTCGTTTTCAAGCTGATATGTTTTGTAACTTTTGTTTCTCTTGTAGCTTTTGTTCTGCTGATTTTGGTTTTTCTTATGTTTCTTGAGTTTCTCTCTCTCTCTCTCTCTCTCTCTCTCTCTCTATATATATATATATATATATATATATATATATATATACTTGATTTAAATATTGAATATATTTTAAAAGTTGTTATATGTTGAGATGGTAGAATTTTCATTTTTATTTTCTAAAATAAGTGAATTTAGTTTTTTTTTTAATTGTTTTATGCAGGATATAAATAGGATTTGGAATGATCATTTTTATTCCGTATAATTTGAATTTAATACAAGAGATTGAAATAATTGAACGACTCCTACACAGATGCGCCTTGCTGCCAATTTCGAGTTATAAAACCCGTCGGCATCGCGAGTTGGAAAGCTTTAGGCTGAGAGGAAGGAACACATTTGAGAGCAGAAGTCTAGCATCAACGAAATTATAGAAGAACCAAACCCTAATAAAGCAAAGTACAACTACAAACATTCTTATTTCCGAAGCAAAGTACAACTTCATTCCAAAAAAAAAAGAAGCAAAAGTACAACTACAAATTACGTTCCCTCCAAACAGAAAGTACAACTACAGACGAACAAACAGAAAGCACTACTCCTCCAGCCCCTACGCACACATTGATCCACTTATAGTACTGCTCTCACTCTTCCTTTATTTCTAACTAGCTACGAACTAGGAAGAGAGAGAGACGAGAGAGCGCCTTAAGATTTGGTCTTGTATTTGGATTCGTCGATCTGGACCCCTTCGCGAGCGGCCCTCTCACCGCCGGACTCTTCCATGGTGCTGAGGCCGCCCTTGCGTCCCATCTCCTGATAGCCCTCCGTCCCCATCTGCTCCTTCCTCGTCTGCCCACCGCGGCTCCCCATCTCCTGATACCCTTCGCTTCCCAGCTGCTCTCTCCTCGTCTGCCCTCCTTTGCTCCTCCCTTCAACCAACAATCCAACCAACCAAAATTAGTATTAACATGCACGCAAACCACTACTACAAGATTAATATCTATATCTATATCTATAAGGTAATTAACAGTGACGATTTTGCTCGTGTCAGACACGGTGGAGAGACACACACTAGAATTAATACACCGAAAATCGTCGTGATTGTGTCAAACCTTCAGCGAGGTGTTCCTGTGCCTCGAGGCTCTTGCCGCCAGTGCCTCCAGGGATGACGGTCTCCCCTTGCCTTGCTCTGGCGTCGAGCTCGGACCTCTCTTGTCCTGATGCCATTCGTGTCGAAGCTACTTCTTGCTCGATCGATCTCCTACTACCAACAACTGACTTGAGTACAATCGAAACAGAAACACCAAGAAGCTGCAGATATATAATAGCAGATTATCTGAGGCATAACAGTTAGGATGGTGTCGTACTTATATATTGGAGGAGAAGCGGTGATGGATGGCCACGTATGGATAAACGCGGAAGGCAAAGAAAGTATGGAGATCCCATTTTGCGACACCAAACGACTTAGGGAATGGTGCAGACCATGCACGAAGGAATGGGTTTTCAATTAAAGATCACAGATGATGTGCAGCTAGCTAATGGTCCAAATTCTTACGGTTATGTTTTCTCTTTAAAAATTCAAATCCCTTCTTTTAAAAATAAACATATTTCTATCTTAAAAAAAACAAACTTATCTATCACATTTACTTTTAAACAAAAAATATATTTATTTATAAAAATAAAAATATATAAATTATTTTTATTTTTAAAATAGAGATAGATTTTTCTTACAAACAATCTCTTCAGAAATAAATATATCTTTAAAAATTATATTTTAATTTTCATTTTAATGATAATCTTAATATTAATGTAGTTATCAATTTTAATTTTTAACTTTAACATTAATTTTAATTTTAATGTCAATGATAATGTTAATATTAATATTAATATTAATATTAATTTTAGTGTTAATTTTAATTTCTTTTTCACTTCAATTTTAAATTTAAATTTAAATTTAATTTTAGTTTTATTTTAAATTTAAATTTAAATTTAATTTTAGTTTTAGTTTTAGTTTTAATTTTAATTTTAATTTTGGAGTGAAGACACCGGCTTCTGGAATAAAAGAAGGGGCGGAGAGCTATACCACCATCTTGTTTCTGAGGTGGGCGCAGGTAAGTGGCTGTGCCTCTGGCTTGAAGGCTCTGGCTTCTTCAAAGTGCTGAGTTACTGATATACTTCTGAAAGGCTGCGCCCACTAGAATATCAGAACATCTTCGGTGGAGGTCAATCCTCCAGCGCGTGTATCGAGAAGAAGGAAGGCTGCGCCTCGATGAAGATTGCATCCCTTGTAGATCCCTCTAGGCTTCTGTCGAATTTGTACTAGATCCTTTGTAGAAGAACAGAATTAGTCCCTTATGTATGGTCTTGATGTGTCTGTACTAGACTTTGGTAGACATGACAATGAAGGGACTTCTCTCTATATCTTCTGTTTTGTCTTTTTAGCACTGAGCCTGAGTCTTTTACATCTTCTACGCTATGGCGAAGGAATGTCTTCAGCTGAGATTTTTCATGCTTCTACAAGACCCCCTTCAAAGTATTTCGAACTTGAGTCAAGTTCGGGATAGTTTGAACAGAAGCATGAACACGCGTCAGGATTGTACGAGCTGGGTGATGGCTGGTGACACGCCTAGCTCTTAGTATTAATGGTCCTGAGTCATCATTTCGGAGCATGGGCATTGATGGCTTCTTGATATTGGAGCCTCTTGCGTCTTTGCAAGGATCGCGAATCTCTTTAGCAGAGGAGGTTCAGAGTCATGTTCCTTTGGTCACTCGCAGTACTGCCATCTGTCATGAAGTAGAGTTTTAGCTTAACTTGTAAGCTTCCTTCTGACCGATGTCTGGCTCGTGCTTGGACCACGTGAACAGCCTACATAATGGAATGTCCTCCTTCAAGAGAAGACTCAGCTGCTTCAACAATGGCCTTCCTTGCCCGATGTTCAGCTTTTGACGATCCTGGAGTTTACTTGAGACGGCCATCGGTGGCAAATCTTTTTATCCAAAAAAGCTGTAGTAGAACTACCACTGGATCTCGAGACATCTCGCGTTCTGGATGTCGTGGGCGTCCATGGTGTTTCGAACCTCTACTTCCTGGGTTAGGATTGCTTGCCATTCTGACCGAGGAACAGCAATGCCTGCTGCTGTGGTTGCTCTCGCCAGCCAGCTGGGGAGATAGGGGAGTCCTATGCTAGTCTTCATCCTCGGTTCGGCCCAGTAGCAGCTTTGGATGGTGGCTTCCTTTTGACCAGGAGTGATTGGCTCTATCACTGCCTCACCCGCGCTATTGAGAGCTTGTACCGTAATTTCATTTTTTTTTGCTTGTGTTTGTAACTACGAAGAATCTGTAATAGGTCTTTGTAGCCACATGTTTTTATGTGTAGAAGCTTTCTTGTTTTATTTGCTTTTGTCTCCAGAATAAAGAGGGAATCTTCATAATGGATTTGCCTGACCAGAGGTAATATGGATGTGGTAGGCTTGATCTTTGCCGGGGTATAGAACAATAATTCAGAGGTAATATGGACGTGAACTGTTTTCTAGACCGCTAAGATAATCATAGAACTGATGCGAGAAGAACGACTACTCAGAGGTAATGTGGACATGGCAAACACGGGAGTTTTTGTAGAGACACTTTTCGTACTCAGAGGTAATACACTACCAAAATTCATCGATCTAGCGACGGCCTGTTAGCGACGGATTAAGTCCGTCGGTAGTAGCGACGGACACTTGACTCTATACTGACGGTTTACCGTCTAATCACAAGCAATATATTTTTTTTTAATTTTAAGGGTAAAAACTTGTCACAAACCTGTCGGTATGGCATCGGCGAAGTAGCGACAGACAATGTATACATCGCTAGATAGTCACTCCTTAGTCAATATTTGTGTGGGAAAATGTTAAAAAATTTCAGGAAATTGGACGATTACGTAGCGACGGATAGTCCGTCGCCCATCTGATGAGTTTTAGCGACGGAACCTGAAGCCGTCGCTACGTAGTCACTCAGCTGGCGGAAAAATATATAAAAATTTGTGGGAAATTTATGTCTACTTAGCTACGGATATATCTGTCGACAGTCCGTCGCTAAATTGCCAGCCCTAGCTTAAATTGAACCGACGGGAGGAGGGGAAATTTTATTCGAACTCTCTCTCTCTCTCCTCTCTCTCTCACAAGGTACTCTTTCTCTCTCTCTCTCTCTCTCTTTTGGGGGTTGTGGGCGACGACGGAGGGAGGAGGCAGGTAGCCGGCGGTGGGGTGGGGACGGAGGGGAGCCGTGTGTGGGTGGTCGGCTGTAGTGGGGGGGGTGCGGATGGAGGCCGCGGGTTGGGTTCGACGGGTGGAGGAGAATAGATCTGGCTGGGCCCGTCCGATTTGGGCGGGGGTTGGGTTCGACGGGTGGCGGAGAATATGGTTTCGTCGCTATTGTTATCCTGACAGCATAGTTGACTAGAGTTGACCTAGTTTGACTTTAGTTGACCTAATTTGACTATATGGGGTTCATATGTGAATTAGGGTTCATATACGAATCTGAGATTTTGGGTTTTGATACATGGGGTTTGATTTCATATGTTTAACTGAGATTTAACTAATGCATGAAACTGAAATGGGGTTCAATACTATGAACTGGGTTTCAAAATAAAAAAGTGGATTTTGGGTTTCAAATATGATATGATATGTAAACTGATATGTAGTATATAAATGCATGATAAGTATGATACTTATATATTAAACTAGTATGCAAACTGGAATGGTAATGTTGTATGCATGAATGAGGAATGACAATGTATGCAACTGTAGGTAGATGCTAATGAATGCTTGAAACTGAAATGAGAAACCTGAGAGGGCATTATCCTGAGAATACAGTCCCTGTGTTCAGTCTCTTTCCATTTTTCCTTTCCTTCCTTGATTGCATGATAATGTATGTACTGTTACACCCTTATATGCCGTAAACCTAAGAATAACTGAGCCTATAACTTGAGGCTCTCGCCTGTACACCCACCCACCCTTAACACACACACACATTTGACTAGGACACACACACCCCCTCTCACTCTTTCACTCTTACTGTCACACCCTTAACACACACACACACACATTTGACTGAAACACACACACATACACCCCTCACCATATCACTCTTTGTCTATACACACACACCCACTCTCTAACTTGTAGTCCACACACACACCTTATCACTATCCACTACAATGTTGGCACACGCACTCACCCTATATATATATATTATATATATATATATATATATATATATATATTTTATATATATATATATATATATATATATATATATATATATATATTTTTATATATATATATATATTTATATATATATATATATATATATATATATATATATATATATATATATATATATATATATATATATGTATATAATGTATGTTATGAATGGATATATATATATGCAATAAAAAATGCAAGATAATGAATGACATGAATGAATGATTAAATGAATGCATGGATGAAAATATATATGTATACAAGTATGTATGCAATGTAAGGAGGTAATGTATGAACTTAAACATGAATGTTTATATGCCTATAGGTATGCCTGTATATATATTGTATGTAGATATATGTGTATATGTATTTGTGTATGTGTGATGTTGATGTTGACCTTGTGATTGTGTGTGAGTGCTAGGCTAGACTTGGTTAGGCTTAGTGAGACTTGATTGGGCTAGGAACTTGATCCTGACAGCGTAATGTTATCCTGTTCTCAGAAGTATGGCTCAATTTCTGAACTTTTATTTTCTTACAAAAAGATGTAGTTGGTTTTTTCTGGACAACATCTGCACATTTGGAGTTACAGAGTAACTACTTGGAAAAAAGAAGTGAGAGTAGACCCCCTAATAGAAAAATAGGAGGAAATCTTGACATAGAGTGATTCGAAGGACTTACTAGATGTTCCATCATCATTATTGTCTAGAAAGATGATGTTTTCTTCAACATCCGTAGGAGAACTATAAGGATATATATTTTCACAACATGTCACCCTGTCAAAGACCCTTAATGTGAATATCATGTTACCGCGGTGTCGGAAGACTAACATGTCATAATTTTCTAAGCCGTGTGCTTTGACATAATCCTCCCAACTCTTTCCTCCTATGTAGTAATCTTGCATTTTTTTATAAAGTTCAAGACGACATATAGTGACTCGTAATGGAAAAATATGCCGTCGTGAACTTCATAAAGAAATGCAAGATTACTACATAGGAGGAAAGGGTTGGGAGGATTATGTTAAAGCACACGGCTTAGAAAATTATGACATGTTAGTCTTCCGACACTACGGTAACATAGTATTCACATTAAGGGTCTTTGATAAGGTGACATGTTGTGAAAAGATATATCTTTATAGTTCTCCTACGGATGTTGAAGAAAACATCATCTTTCTAGACAATGACGATGATGGAACATCTAGTAAGTCCTTCAAATCACTCTATGTCAAGATTTTCTCCTATTTTTCTATTCGGACGGCGCATTTTAAGAAGGAGTAGAAATGACAGGACTACTTCGGTATCGATATCGGTATCGGATTATTTCATTGAGTATCGGAATCGGTATCGGTATCGAACTAATTAAGTTTAGTTTATCTTACGATACAGATTTTCACATCCAATTTGTAATAGATCGTTACTTCGTTGATTGTACATGGATGTACCTGTTAGGGTTATATACTAAAAGCATTGCTTTTGTAGTAACCTTATTTTCATAAATTTTGAATGAGAATCATATGGGCAAATGTTTGCATATTGTATTTATTACAAGTGTTAATGCAAATGTCTGATATTTTATATTGTAGATAATATGGTGTGTGGTGTCATACAGAAGATCATATTATCAGTTTCCTACGGAGTATATAAATAGTTCACAACCTAGATGGACTTGGACAATCTATTGGAAATGTTGTAGTGTAATCTGGTATTAGTCTACCTTGACTATAGGTTTACACTAGTACACTTCGTGTGTATTGAACATGACCACTTGAGGTTGTTCTCTTTGTACTGACTACATAAGCGAACAAACACCTCTGTTATTATGGATGATTGTGCTCTTAATCCGGATATAATAACAGACATGTATATGAAGTATGCATTACTTTGACTCAAGAAAGAGTGATATTCATTATGGATCAACAACCTCTATGAATTAGGTAATAACATTGTATGTATGATGGGCTGTTGATTATAAATGGAATCCATGTCCCGATACATCGAGTTGATGATGTCCCCTTAAGGAGCTCATAAGGATTGTCATGTAAATCCTGCAGGTGGATTATATCTGACATGATAAATAAAGTTGAGCAGTACTACTTAAGGTTAAAAGATGTCGAATCAATCTAGTTGTCAGTAACTTAATTTGATCGACGGACATAGGATATCTTAACATGGAGAGCCAAACGAGCATATAATAAAAGGAGCCCACAAATATAATTTGGGATTAGGAAAGTAGTGCAACAATAGCTTATTAGTGGACCGAGCTATTGTTAATGGGCCTAGATTGTGTGTTCGGGCTGAATACGGGATATCTAGATCCGTTAGGAGGCCTAACCCTAATTTCTCCTCATGGTCCCTGTCGTAGCCTATATATATCCTCTATTCTCTGGCCGCCAGATGATTGATCAAAATCTGAAGCTTTTTCTAAATTCGTGATTCACGTAAGGAGAGAAAGAGAGAGCTGTTAAGGAGAAGAAAAGGTTGGGAGATCATCGTCCACATGACGTCCAACTCGAGGAAGGAATACGTGCAGAAGATCTTGGGGTTGTCCGTTCGAGATTGCCAGGAATTACTTGTCTTCTTTTCACCGTAGGTATAATTTGTGAACCCTAATTTTTGCCTATGAAGGGTTAGAACACGTATTAAATCTGTTTAACTTTCTATCGATCAATACGCATACCAAAGTAAGGATCTTGGGAATCTCCAGTTCCATCAATTGGTATCAGAGCCACTTTGGATCTGCGTATTGATTGATACATCCACATTGTCCAATAAAACCTATGTTGTGTATGTCACGCCCCAGAACCAGATTACTGGAGAGCGGGGGACAGATACAGCCGGCTACGTATAATGAAGTAAATGCCACTTCGCAATTCGGTTACGACTGTCTAGATGCATGAGGGTTTACTACAAGCCATTAGTCTCTTAGGGTCAAGAACAAGCCTAGTGTCTTAATCTCAAGCAAACAAGTAAATGTAACAAGATGGTAGATCATCAAACATACAAAGTAAGGCATCCCAAACATTACATATTCAGATGATCATGAAGCTAGTCATACAAAATATGAAGACTAGCAAGAGTTTAAGTCATACATGATCAACCCTAGGATTTATCAATCATATTACAGCCCGTAGGCCGATAGGAATGTAAATTCAACACGAGCCAACACTTGCTCGGCGGCTAAACGTCTCAAAAGAATAATTTTACAATAGAGTGGGAGAGCAAAATAAAATCTACTCATTGCCAGAGTTTCTTCTAGTGGTCACCATCTGGTAGGAAAGCTGGAAGATACTCAGAAGCTGCTCCAAAATCTGGCCATACAAAACTAGCTGGATCAGACCCCAGAAAGAGCAAGTGCCACAAAGGAGGCTTCACTTAAGAACTAAAATTAGCATATTAGCACATAAGTCATATATGAAATAACATGGGACATGAGTTAAAAAAATAGGATGATAAATGATAAGATGACTAAAGGACCATTCCGGTAACCAAGTTACAATCCGTGAACCAAACAAGGACCGGGGTTGTAACCCTTTATCTGAACGGAACTTTTAGTCTCTAACCAATTATCGATAGAGTAAAGGATATACAAGCATGTCCGGAGATAGCCATGTACTGGATCTAGACAAGACTAGACAAGATGGGACTCCATCCAACATTTACTGCCAAGCAAGAGTACGGCTTGATAGTTAACTAGCTAGGGTTATCACAAGCCTAGTTACTAGCAAGATGCAATGAGATATTCCTACGGCCACAAGTCCTGCAGACTATCCAGGTTATCCAGGCATAAGGTTCATGTTAAGAGTTATCTTGGCTTGTTAGGTGACTTGGATGCAACACATGACAATGTGCATAGTAATCATTTCATGTAATACCCCACATAACAGTAAGATGGAAATGTGTCCTACTCGTCGGCAGGCTACAAGTCCATCAGGAAGGCGTCCAGATAACGGGATTGCTTGTAGCCGAAATATCTCTCTATATGAACTACTTGATCAATCTAGCTATTAACCTAGTCAGATTTAGCATGAATCCATGACCGTGGTAACCAGGAATACAAGTCCTAGACATGATGCAAGACGAGACTTGTAGCTTATACAAGCGCATTCAATACAATCACCCACGGCGTCACAAGAGTTTACTAGCATGTCGAAATAGCCGTCGCAACAGCATTCAAGATTACATGTTAGACTTACTTATCAAGATTACTCACTACCAAAATAAGTCATTTTAGCAACGAAATTAGCGACGCCAACTTAAAATGTCGCTAATATTTTTGGAATTAGCGATGCCAAAAGTAAGCGTCATAATACGTCGCTGATAGCGACAAACAGCGACATATTGCGACTACCTTTAGTGTAATAAAAACCAACGTCGTTGATTTGTCGAAAAATGTTGCCACTTTTATTAGTTCAGCGACGGTTAGCGTCGCAAAGCTTATGGCGTCACCGAATATTAAAGGAAAGTCGACGCTTTGCAACGTATTTACAGACGTCGCTAACTTGCTGCTAATAGGGTTTCCTCGGTTTGATTTTTTATTTCTCCCTCTCACCAAATTTTTTGTTCCCGCCCCTCTTTCCCCGACCTCGACGACAGCCCGACCCCCTTCCCTCCGGCGCCGCTCATCCTCCTCCTCCACCGCGAGCCCCTTCTCCTCCCTCCAGCGATCCCCTTCTCCTCCTCCTCCTCCTCCACCCCGAGCCCCTTCTCCTCCTCCACCGCGAGATCCTCCTCCTCCACCACCGAACTTGTCCTCCTCCTCCTCCTCCACCACCGCGAAGAGACTGAAGGTAAACCCTAACCCTAATTGAGGTGTTTTTCGTGTCCAAAATGGACACGGAGACACATTACGACCATATGTTCACTGATACAGTGTGTTCGTGAGATTTTGGACACATTGTGTCCATTTGTTGGACACGTGGACACCCCCAAGCATGCATATATATGTATTTCACCTCTGTACACTTAATCCCCTACTTACACTTGTGTATTTTCGTATTAATTTGGATTTGCATATTAGGTTTGGGTTTCGATATAGTGTTTGATACATTGTTTCACCTTGCAACATTCCTACACTTAGAGACGTTTAGTACACAACTAATTATTTTATCCTAGTTCGCAAGTGTACTTTTGGGTAATCTAGGTATATTAGTTTACCAATATTCCCAATGGCCGAAGATTTTAAGTATATGAACCAATTAGTCAACATCTATTTGTTAAAGTATGGTACTCCATTCTTCGTAAGTTCTAGCTATATATGTCTCAAGATCTAATACTCAAAAATCCCAAGAAGAAGAAGAAGAAAAAAAAATGACATCGCTCAACACCCTATGACAACTCCATGAATAAAGTAGACGATCCTCCATACAAGTCTTCCTTCATCTATTGTCTTAAAGTGTGAGTTCTACAGTATGGTTCTCTTTATAGAATTGTGTCTTATTTTAGACAACAAGGGTTTTCTATTTTTACAGGTAACATGGCAACATGTGTAAGGGAACATATAGGTGTGTGTTTGTTTTTGAAAGGGAGTGTCACATGAGTAAGGCGTGAGCATGTGTTAGTATTTTGAGCTGTGAGAGTGTTTGTTCTATTGAGGTTAGTACCAACTGGAAAGTTAGGTTAAAAGAACCTGGGAACTATGGTGTGGTTGTATACATCATGTATATGTATGTGTGTGTCTAGTAGGAGAAAGGGGGAGGGTTAACTAGTACCAGGTATTTGGAGAGGAGGGAGAGTTTAGACTAGTATATATAGACTAATATCCTAAAACTTGACTTATACAACTTAGAAATGGATAGTTTGACCAACTTGGACTAGTTTAGCTTAGAGTTGACTCGGTTGGACTATACATAATATATAAACTAATATCCTAAAACTTGACTTATACAACTCAGCCTATATGAAATATTGTAGACACGGGTGATATACCGCCGCGATAATCTCTGACCACCGTACGTACAAACATGCGAAACAAAAGTTAGCAATACGAAAAGAAGATGACCGATAATCTCTGACCATTTAACGTAAAATGTCATGTGTACATATACTGTAAAAAGTGTAGACCGCATCTGACAAACGAGAATTTGGGGATCAAAGTTGTAACAAGTAAAGTTGTGTTTTGGATATGTTCTATTCTTGTTAAGCTCTTTGTGCACAAAGCAAGATATAACGAATGCAGAACATCTCTCGAATTTACGACTCTTGTATGATCTATACTTGAGTTACGAACTCGTTATTTGTTCTGTATTCTCTATTTATAGCTTGCTTTGTGAACAAAGAGCTTGCAAGAGTTCTTTTTCCAAAGCACAACTTGACTTGTTCTAGCTTTGAGACCCTCATTTTCGTGCGTCATCAGTTCATGTCTGTCTTCACTTTCTCCAGTAACTTCCTCCAATTAACTCTATCCCTCGATTGAGCTACTATTTCAAAGCTTTGACACTTGCATATCATTCACTACCTTGATGTATCTATCTTACAGAATTATGGAGCTGAATTACTATCTGCGGAATCGTACGTGGATGTACAATCGTCATCCTGATGACATGTACAGTGTACGGGATGAATTCATAGAGGATGTACACCAGTTCCTGCAGTTTGCCAAGGCGTTCCCTCAGTACATGGACGGTACCAAAATTAAGTGTCCGTGTGTGAGATGTCGCAACTTGAAATATCACCCAGAAGTGGATGTCACGTATCATTTATACTCGAAGGGTTTCACGCCGAATTACTATCAGTAGAGCGAGCACAGAGAACTTGTGTCTTTAGCATCGGAGTACGAGCCTTATGTGGATGTCCACAACAACGCTCCTTACGATGATGGGTTGGTGAACATGGTTTCCGACGCGACCGGGCCTAGTTTCGATCCGGATGATCATGATGCACCTGAGGAGGCACCGAACCCCGATGCTGCACAGTTCATGGAGTTGCTGGAGAATGCAAGGACTCTATTATATCCTGGTTGTGAGGATCATTCACCGTTGGAGGTGGTTACAAGATTGTTGAGCATCAAGTCCGATTTTAACATGTCGCAAGATTGCTATAACCGTCTTATGGAGTTGCTTATAGAAATATTGCCTGAGGGTGCGAAGTTGCCTAAAAACTTCTACAGGTCTAAGATGATGGTTAGATTGCTCTGGATGGGATACGAAAAAATTGATGCCTGTCGCAACGGGTGCATGTTGTACTACAAAGACGACAAGGATGAAGATGCCTACAGATTTTGTGGTGTCGATCGCTACAAGGCATGTGGTAGAGGAAAGTCTGTCGGTACCAGGAAGCCTACCTCTTCGATGCACTACTTGCCGTTGATGCTGCGGTTGCAGCGGTTGTTTATGGTGAAGGAAACTACAGAAAATATGAGTTGGCATAAGCGGAAACATACCGAAGGAGTGTTGGATCACCCATCTGATGGAGAAGCATGGAATCACTTTGATCGAGAGTATCCAGATTTTGCTTCTGATCCACGTAATGTCAGATTGGGTCTCTGCTCTGACGGTTTTACCCCATTCGGACTTTCGGGATCCCAGTATTCGTGTTGGCCTGTGATCGTTACCCCGTACAATCTACCGCCTTGGATGTGCATGAAGACTCTGTATATGTTTCTCACCGTTATTATCCCAGGTCCGAACAATCCGAAAAGGAACATCGATGTGTATTTACAGCCGTTGATTGATGAGTTGAATCAGCTGTGGGAAGTAGGTTCCAACACGTACGATGTATCAAGAAAACAAAATTTCCAGATGCGGGCAGCACTTATGGAGACCATCAACGACTTTTCGACCTATGGAATGTTATCTGGATGCAGCACGCATGGTCGTCTTTTATGTCCGTATTGCATGGACAGCACTAAGGCTTTTCGTTTGAAACATGGAGGTAAACCGTGCTTCTTCGATTGTCATCGACAATTCCTGCCGAAGGATCATCCGTACCGGAGGAACAGGAATGCTTTTCGTGCTGGCGTTGTGGAGAAGGCTAACCCCCGCCAAGGTGGCCAGGATACACGATATGGGAAGAGGTAAAAAATTTACCAAGAGCTATTGAGCAGCCTGCTGCGGACTACAAGTGTGACGGATTTGGTCGCACTCATAACTGGACGAAGAGGAGTATATTCTGGGATCTTCCATATTGGAGCACCAATCTGATTAGACATAACCTTGATGTCATACATATCAAGAAGAATGTGTTTGACAACATAATTAATACTGTAATGGACGTAAAGGGGAAGACGAAAGACAATCCAAAGGCTAGATTGGACTTGGAAGAAATATGTAGACGTCCTGCATTGCATTTGATAGAGGACGGGAATGGGAAGTTGAAGCAGCCTAAGGCAATTTTCTCACTAGAGAAGGAGGATAAAGTGAGGCTTTGTAGGTGGATTCAAGGTCTGAAATTTCCAGATGGGTATGTTTCGAACTTGAGAAGATGCGTCGACCTCAAGGAGAACAAACTGACAGGTATGAAGAGCCATGATTGTCACGTATTCATGGAGCGGTTAATTCCGATTGCATTTCGAGAATTCTTACCGCAGGCAGTTTGGGATCCATTGACGGAGCTTAGCATATTCTTCAGGGACCTTTGTTCTAAGAAATTGCTCGTTGATCGTCTAAAAAAGCAAGAGAAGGACATTGCAGTAATACTGTGCAAGCTAGAGAGGGTGTTCCCTCATGGATTCTTCGACCCTATGGAGCATTTGCCGATTCATCTTTCCTACGAGGCACGTGTTGGTGGACCCGTCGAATATCGATGGATGTACCCGTTCGAGCGACATTTGAATCACATAAAAAGAAAGGTAAAAAATAAGGCTCGGGTCGAGGGTTATATTTGTGAAGCCTATATTCTCGAGGAGATTACAAATTTCTGCTCCTCCTATTTCAAACCTCATGTTGCTACGAATAGAACGAGGGCTCCGAAAAACGATGACGGATATCAAGAATTTAATGATGGAATACTGAAAGTATTCAATGCGTCCGAAAAGCCTTCGGGGAAAATGAAGAAGACATATTTGAATGACGAAGAGCTAAGGGCTGCTCAGTTGTATGTATTACTCAATTGCGACGAGGATGAAGTGGAGAAGCTAGAGGGGTAAGTAACTCAGGATGATGAGTTTACGTCATCTCAATGTAATAGTATAAGCTAATATTATTGTACTAATCGATGATTCCTTCGTTGTTTTCCAGCACATATAATGATGAGTTGAGGCTGGTTAGACCCTACCTAACAGACGAAGTATTAGAACAAGAAATGTGACGTCATTTTCCTTCTTGGTTGAGCGAATATGTAAGTAGCTCGGTAATTACTGGCCTCTTCTAATGCAACTGTGCAATAAATAACTTATTATCGCTTCTTTGATATTTAGGTCGATTGTCTAATTTCACCCGAGATTGAATTAATTAGAACTCTTGCCAAGGGACCCATTACTTTTGTTAAAATATGGCCAAGTTACTGTGTCAATGGTTTTCGGTTCAAGTCGACAAATGCTCCGATCAGAGACAGCTTCCTGGATCTTGATTCCACGAAAAACAGTTGTTTGTGTATCAAGTCTTCGAACTACAAAGACGTCGATCCAGGAAATGATTTCTTTGGCATCTTGTGAGAGATTGTGGAGTTGTCATATAATAATGGCAGAGAACCTACAAAGATCGTGTTGTTCAAGTGTGAATGGTTCGATCCGATTGAAAATCAAGCTTGGAAAATTGACAAGCATGGTCTTCTGGATATAAACTACAAGCGTAGATATCAAGGCTATGAACCGTTTGTCCTAGCAACTCAGGCTCAGCTCGTATACTTCACAGCTTATCCGAGACGGGGAGCAACGAAGTCTGACTGGTGAGCAGTATGCAAGACTAAAGCTAAAGATACTTTTGATGTTGACAAAAAAGCTTACTAGGAGGACGAGCTACCTCTTGTAACCAATATTCTCGATGTGGACTCCACGGAAGTTACGTATTATATGACACATAATATAGAAGATGTAGAATTATCCGAAGAGGAAGACGAAGTCGACGAAGGCGAAGATGAAAGTGAAGATGAGGAGGAAGAGGAAGATGAGGTTGAGAAAGAAGAACAAGATGATTATTCTGAAGATGATTGAGAGAGATATACTTATCTGAACTTAGATGTTTCTTCTAGAATATATTATCTGGACTTAGATGTTTATTGTAGAATGTATCATCATATGTTGTCTTGGTTATTATCTTGTCTTTGTTGTACTTTCATATTTCTAGTCTCTATTATTTGTTGTACTTTCATATTTCTAGTCTCTATTATTTATTGTACTTTCATATTTCTAGTCTCTATTATTTGTTGTATTATCAGATGCTGTTATCAGGTATGGCAGGTCATAGTGGAGCGTTGCGAGGGGGACGATGAGGTCATGATCCTCCGGTACTTCACCGGGCCGAGCTTATCGAGGGGATATTTCCTGCCGTCGCTGCCAAGCTGATCCGCGACGCTATCAATGATCAGAAGGATCGTGATCGTGCCGAAAAGCCGATCCAAGGTTGGATCACCCCTGATCAGTGGAATGCGATGAAGGCTCGATTCGATGAGCCAAGGTATAAGGAGAAGTCGGAGAAGGCCAAGGCGGCTAGGCAATATGCCTCGAAGTGGTGCGGTGGGTCGATTCCGATGACGAAACATTTTCGTCGTCTGGTATGTCTTCCTCTTTTAGAAATATTATTTTAATACGAAACCGATAAAGTATTACTAAGATAATATATTTAATTATAGGTAAGGAAGGTTTGTAACGCGGACATGGTGACCGTCTTCCTGGCCACCCATCGGAAGGGCGAAGACCTTATTGACGAGAGGGCCGAGCAGACCTATGTAAGTATTACAATACGTTATCTTAATATAATACTTCGTGTCAATTTTAATGTAACTTAGTAAATATGATGCAAATAAATATTCATGTAGTTAGTAATAACAAGTACATTAATTAGAAATTAGAAATTATAGAGTACTATCCATACTTTCTAGGTCGAGTATCAGAGGCTGCGGAAACGGGCGACTGCTAGTGCACCTGATGCAGGAGAGGCCGGTACTTCCTCGCAGCCCACTCAAGCTCCGTCGGCGGACGAGTTGTGGATTGCCGCCGGTGGTGGACTCCGTAGGTGTACGTACTATGGTACGGGATCCTATGGCACCCTAGTTGTGACCCAGTCCACTAGGTCATCTCCTGCTAGTGTGCATGGTCCACAGCCGTCCTAAGAGTCTGTCCGAGTCCACCAGATGATGGAGTCTCTCCGTAATGACCTGCTACGACGGATCGAGGAGCAGTCTCAGTACCCTACGGACGATCCTGCGCTGCTAGCACGATTGGATGCGCTCGACCGCGGCATTATGGACCTCATGGAGACGACTGAGAGGACAAAGCACACCGTTGGAGGGTTAGAGCGCACGGTGACGGAGCTGCAGACTGGACAGGTGACCATGGCCGAGAGGCTGAGATTGGCGCAGAATTCGATGGTCCAGAGCAGTGATAGAATGTTATCTATCTTGGATTCATACCACCAGCGACTTACAGCATTGGAGCGTGCTGGTCCTCCGGGTGCGCCTTTATCGTCGTCGACTCCGCCGCCTCCACCGCCTTCTTCTTCGACACCGACTCCACCGACGTCACTGCCTGCTCCATCGGTATCGATTTCACTTGAGGAGTATGAGTTGTTCTTATCCCTTCGTCGCGGCGGTGCCCCTGGTGTACTAGATTTCTAGTAGTCCTAGTTAGGACTATTTGTTTGTGTTTGTTTCATTCTTTATTTGTGACTTGGATATTTGTTGGTTGTGTAGATTTGGATGTTTGGATCCTATTCTATTTTTTGGTTGTGTGTAGACTTTGGTTATTTGGTTGTAGACTTTGGTTATTTGGGTGTGTAATGCCCCGCACCGTACGGTACATTATGCTGAGTCGTTGACTCGAAGAGTTGCGTTGACTCGATTACGTATCGATACGGATCGATACAAAGTGTTTAGTTGTCCCGAGGAATACATCGAACTAAGTCGATGAGAAGAGTTGTCTTGTCCCAAAGAATGCATCGAGTGAATCAATACGAAGCGCCTCGTTGCCTCGAAGGATAAGTGCGTTGATATAGCTCGAAAATTCTAAGAAATCGAATCGACCAAGGCGCAAGTCCGAATCGATGCAAGTATTGATTTTAGTTGATTTCATGTGCAGGCTATACTTTTACGCTGAAATGTTAGAGGTCGATCTTTTGCCTTATTCAGTAAGGGGTCCGCAAAAGTAAATCGTCGCCTTGCGACGGACTGAGGCGTTGGCACGGTAAGCCAAATCGGACGTATAATTCAATAAGCACGAAGTGCTCGAATGGCTAAGTCAGGAGAGTTGCCCGTGCGATGAAGTTATGAAATCGAGCCGCAACAGCTCGGCAAAACGATAAGGCGCATTGATTCAAGGTGGGAGGACATTAACTCTCTTTCCTACTCCGTCATGCTTAAACAAAATATATATCATTGAATGCTGAGTTAACCTATCAATGCCACGGGCGTGGCTCGATAGAGAGATAAATGTAGTGCGTATCGAACACTAGATAGAATAATTGAAATGAATCGTACAGCAAACGTATGAGTCGCTATGGAACATTGGATATCGCAAAGGCGAGTGCCTCGGTGCGCAAGCCACAAGAACATAGGATAACTGTACTCGGCGAGTGCCTTAGTGCACGAACCATAACGTGCCTTCGCGCATGAGTTAGAACGGCTAGAACATTGAAAGACAATAGGCGAGCACTTTAGCGTGCAAGCCACGAACATTGAATACTTAAGCATAGAAATACGTCTTCGACGCGTCCAGCAAGTGCACGATGCGAAGGATAGATGATAAATGTGTCGAAACGTGCTTACGTGCACGAGATGATAAAAGACGGCTTCGTTATGAAAGAATACAGTTGTGGCATGAATGTGACGGAACTGTCGGATATGACATAATGCCTCGAAAGGTGTTCGGGACCTTCGGGTCGTTCGGTTGACGAGCAATTAGTTGAGGCATGATGCCATTGAAACATTGAAAAGAATTATGAGACATAAGAACATAGAATGTCTAACGAAAGAAATACGAGATGATAAGGCGGCATGGTGCCTTCGAAATATTTACGGCCTTCGGACGTTCGTTGAGGACATTCGGGCGTTGTGCCAATTGAAATAGAGATAAGCGAACTTGCTTTGTTGTTTGAAAGATAAGATTCGTTGAATGGTCAAATGGACTTAAAGATATAAAAGCCCGTGCATGGGTATTCCCTCGAACGCGGTGCGCCAGGGCGCTGGGACCGTTCGGCCTAGGAGGGATTCGTTTTTAGGATTGTTGGTGCACTTCATTTAGATGGGTAGCGACCGTCTGGTGAATATGATAAGCCACTTGCTGTAATTATTTCGGTGGCCTCCGATGTTGGTTAGCAACCGCACGGAGTTAACATCATCTTATGTTTCGATTCGATAAATATAAGTCCTTTCTAGCCTGGAAAGCTAGTGACCTTCATATAGTTAAGGACGATAATTTTGGAAGTGTAAGGTATGCATATATCCTGTATGGACGGATCCTGAATAGCGAGCACTTATAACATGATAGGGAAAAACGGATAGGCGTATTCACCTTGCGTCGGTGCAAGGGCGAGTACGTCGATATTTGCTAAGTTGCGCCACGAATCAAACACGAGATTGCTTGCCTGTTTACTTATGCGAATTGAATAACATGCTTGCCATGCTTTACAGTCTTCGAATATGCCATGAACTCATCCTAAGGAGAACATAGAAAGAGAACTAAATTGTATGTTTGCATGAATCAATACAATACTAAATGTCGGTTTGTTAAGTGGGTTTTTGATCAGTACAGCGAGGATGAAAGTACTAATCCCCCACTAGCTTGCTAGTAGGTTCAGGGATTGGTCTGCTCGCGACGGAGCTTTGCTTGAACGCGTTGAGGCTTTGAATGCTGAAGCGCATTGAGACGTGCGATCGCATTGACGCTCGGACTCGCGACATGATTGATGCGGCCGAGATATAGAATGCATGATGTATGGAACGGTAAAATCCCTTGTAGGCAAGAGAGAACCTGAGTGTTGTAGCCAATCTGGCAAATTCCGTTGGGCTATCGAAAGCCTTTGTAATCTGATTACGAATATCAATAAAGAGAATCATTTTCGTATACTCTGTTTTGCCCTTCGTTGTTAACGTTCAACTCAAAGATAACCATTTGAGAACTTGTCATCTTGCCTTGCACGAGCGCAACTCCAGGCTCGTGCGGTATCACGCCCCAGCGAGGACGATGATTCAGGTGATTCCGGGTCGGGGCGTGATAAATTGGTATCAGAGCTCTAGGCTCAATTTTCTCTAGACGCTTGCTTCATTACAATTCCAAAAAGTTGCCCACCACCAATCGAAATCACTCTTGACTCTACTCGATGCCGCACTGGATGTTCCATACAATAAGTCTAATACAAATTATGTAATTTTGTCGCGTGTTGTTTTGGAAATTACATGGTGTTTGCTGGAAAAGTCGAGAAAGGCATGTTACTGCAAGTGCAACAAGTTGCGAGATGTGAATTCAAGGATTTGTTGCTGCGGATGCAACACGTCGTTAATTGAAATTCGAGATATTCTTTGTTTGCAACGAACGATACGAGAAATATTGGTTGCATCGATACAATGAAAGTCGTGGATTGTTGCTGCAGCAATTGCCACACTTGATTGTAAATGATGCGTTGAAAAGAAAAATGAAAGTTGATATTGAATGTGTCGAATGGATTCACATATCGATTTCGAATGTGCGTTACGATGAAAAGCGATAAGTCAATATCGAATGTGTTGAACGGATTTGAGCATTGACTTTGAATGTCGAAAATAAAATGTTGCACGAGGTGCAACAGATGTCGAAGATAAATCAATGCACGAAGTGCGGTAAATATCGAAAATAAATCGTTGCATGATGTGCAATGCGTATTGAAAGTGAAATGTTGCACATGGTGTAACGCATGTCGAAAGTAAAATTATTGTATGTGGTACAACGTGTATCAAAGTAATCGCTGCACGAAGTGCGACGGATATTAAGAATGAATTATTGCTCAAGATGCAACGAAAGAAAGCAAAAGTTATAAATCGAGAAACAAAATCGGTTCGGTTGTGCACCGAGCTTGCGTTGGCAAATGAATGCATTGGCCGAGTCGCGTCGGATTTTGATTAATCAGAGTTACGGTTGTGAACAAGCACGATCACTACGAAAATCGTGAGTCAGAAGAGATCGTTAGTTCGTAAAGAGTACGTTGCGACGGAAGTAACTTGATTTCTGGGTGGTATATGGCATACCACCGATGCAATGAATGGATCGATTTCGAGTGGTATATGTAATACCACTTGTGTGATGAATTGCATCGATATTTTGTGAGAATTGCGGAAGGTTTGTCCGCAACGGACGGGATAGCACCGAGACTCGATTGAGAATTTGTACGATGGCATGTTGATACAAGTGTTCTTCGATGATCGGTTAGAACGGTAAGGCGGGGCTTATAACATTGAATGATACGTCGATTGAAAAATTTATGTGTCGGTCGAATGACGGGAACTAGCGAAACGATTATGCCTTGTGGAAACAATCGGATCGACGGGATAGGAAACTCGAAACGTTGAAAATCGAACCGTACGATTTGCGAGCTCGATAAAAATGTTGGACGAGACGAATTGAATCGCACGACTTGCGATCTCGATAGAAATGTTTGGCTAGGCGAATCGAATCGCACGGCTTGCGATTTCGATAGAAATGTTGGGCGATGTGAATTGCAATCAAGTCGTACGACGTGCGACTTTGGTGAAGAGTTGGTTGATGTGAGTAATCGTGTCTAAGAAATAGTTGGTTACGTTGCGACGAAACTCATTTGAGTACGACTGAAAACACGCGAAACTTAGAGGGCGAGATCGTATGACTTGATGGTTCGATGTTGGATAATCGGTAACTCAGTTACGCGATCGAAGTAAGCGGGATTGCGACAAATCAGAGAACGAGTCGATGCGTATGGAAAAGTTTGTTGCGAACTTGGATGTATGCGATGCGAGTTAAGTTGACGTTGAAACGGATTCAAAGTTGACCCTTACGTTATCGAAATGGATACGACGTATCGAGATCGATAGGTAAAGAAATGTAAACGATGTGAGAATACAAAATAGAGTGTGCCTCGCGCTATAAAATTTTGTAAGTAATGATGCGAGAATGAACGAACTTGGTTGATCGTAAATTTTGTGATTGATCAGGGCGAGACTATAAGTCATCGACTATTGTTCGATGCATATGGCATCTCGTGTGTCGACCACGAAATAAGATAGACTCGAACTCGATACGAGTAGATTTTTCGTAAATTACGGAATCATCGACGATAGTGTATGACTTTACACGGAGGATAGTTGCGCATCAGTTGCGTCGATAGAAATAGTTATGTACGGATTTGGGTAGTCGCATAGAAATCGTCGAAACGTGATTTGGCTCCGAAATAAGATATAGCATGGTTCGTAGTAAACTGTCCTTCGGTGATGATCCACAATTATCGAGTGTAGCTTCGGGGCAGCTGACCCTAGAAGACTTGACCGCCAAATCAAATTGAATGTTGTAGACCGTAAGATGACCCATGCGATATCGCATATGAGATTGCATCGATAACAAATACAATGTGGTGCACGTTGACGATAAGTCTAGGTGATTGAAAATTTTTGGAACAACTTTCGATTGAGAATGATGTAGCTAGATTTTGAGTATTCGTCGGATGAATGCTCGAATGGTTAGTTGGTCGATGATAGAACTTGAAATTCACCAACGAACTTGGTGATTCGAATAGGCGATTGCGAGAATCGTGCTATGCACGAGAGAGAACGATAAGGGAATGACTTATGAGTCATGTCGTTAGATTCGGATTCACCTTGCAATTGAGCTTGCGTGAATTAAAACTTATGTTTGTTGTTGCGAGACGGATAAGTTGGGAATTTGGCTAGTGAATTTCTACTCGTTAGGAATCGAACGTAAGGCATATAGTAAAGACCTTCGTATCAAGGCGATCGTTGCCTTGAGCACTGTCGCCTTGATGTAAACTATTATGTCAGATAGATTATAGCCTTTATACAATGTCAATTTAAACTTGCGTCGGAAGGATTTGAGCACGGTGTCTAGGTAAGTCACCTAGCGGACGTAGTCCTGAATGTTGATGCTTTTGCAAGTCAACAAAAGAGAATCATGTCGAGATAGGATACAAAGTGAAACATCAGAAATTGTTGGATAAGTGATGCCGAACGCAAGGCGTTGCGGAGACTCGTTGTGACCAGATGCGCGACGGCTTGACACGACGCATAGAATTGATAGTCTCGATGAAACATGCAAATTGAGAAATGCAATTTTTGAATCGCATCATGTGCCTTGACTTTCGTTGGAGGATCGCGTATGTATCAATATGCATGTACACTAGAATTGCGAGAACAAATAATAGAGCCAAGTCCGATCGAGAATACGAGATGTCAAGTTATCGAGAATAAGAGTTACGTGTTTGCGTTGTTCCGATATCTTACAACTGAGCTTGGCTGAAATACATATATTTGTGGGACGCCTAAAATACGTGTATGATTTCAAACTAAGTTGTACGATCCAAACGATAGTGAGACGAGATCGTGGAACGATCTAATGAAACCCTTGGAAATTTAGTATTGGTTTTGGTTCGGGACGAACCTTGTTTTAGTGGTATATTATGTAATGCCCCGCTCCCCACGGTGTATTATGCTGAGTCGTTGACTCAAAGAGTTGCGTTGACCCGATTATGTATTGATGCGGATCGATACAAAGTGTTGAGTTGTCCCGAGGAATACATCGAACTAAGTCGATGAGAAGAGTTGCCTTGTCCCAAAGAATGCATCGAGTGAATCGATGCGAAGCGCCGCGTTGCCTCGAAGGATAAGTGCGTTGAGATGGCTCGAAGATTCTAAGAAATCAAATCGACCAAGACGCAAGTCCGAATCGATGCAAGTATTGATTTTAGTTGATTTCATGTGCAGGCTATACGTTTACGCTGAAATGTTAGATGTCGATCTTTTGCCTTATTCAGTAAGGGGTCCGCGAAAGCAAATCGTCGCCTTGCGACGGACTGAGGCGTTGGCACGGTAAGCCAAATCGGACGTATAATTCAATAAGCACGAAGTGCTCGAATGGCTAAGTCAGGAGAGTTGCCCGTACGATGAAGTTATGAAATCGAGCCGCAACGGCTCGGTAAAACGATAAGGCGCATTGATTCAAGGTGGGGGGACATTAACTCTCTTTCCTACTCCATCATGCTTAAACAAAATACATATCATTGAATGCTGAGTTAACCTATCAATGCCACGGGCGTGGCTCGATAGAGAGATAAACGTAGTGCGTGTCGAACACTAGATAGAACAATTGAAATAAATCGTACGGCAAACGTATGAGTCTCTATGGAACATTAGATATCGTAAAGGCGAGCGCCTCGGTACGCAAGCCGCAAGAACATGGGATAACTGTACTCGGCGAGTGCTTTAGTGCACGAACCATACCGTACCTTCGCGTACGAGTTAGAACCGCTAGAATATTAAAAGACAATAGGCGAGCGCCCTAGCACGCAAGCCACGGACATTGAATACTAAAGCATAGAAATACGGCTTCGACGCGTGCAGCAAGTGCACGACGCGAAGGATAGATGATAAATGTGTCGAAATGTGCCTACGTGCATGAGATGATAAAAGACGGCTTCGTTACGAAAGAATACAGTTGTGACATGAATGTGGCAGAACTGTCGGATATGACATAATGCCTCGAAAGGTGTTCGGGACCTTCGGGTCATTCGGTTGACGAGCATTGAGTTGAGGCATGATGCCATTGAAACATTGAAACGAAGTATGAGACGTAAGAACATAGAAAGTCTAACGAAAGAAATACGAGATGATAAGGCGGCATGGTGCCTTCGAAATATTCGCGGCCTTCGGGCGTTCATTGAGGACATTCGGGCGTTGTGCCAATTGAAATAGAGATAAGCGAACTTGTTTGGTTGTTTGAAAGATAAGATTCGTTGCATGGTCAAATGGACTTAAAGATATAAAAGCCCGTGCATGGGTATTCCCTCGAACGCGGCGCGCCAGGGCGCTGGGACCGTTCGTCCTAGGAGGGATTCGTTTTCAGTATTGTTGGTGCACTTCATTTAGATGGGTAGCGACCGTCTGGTGAATATGATAAGCCACTTGCTGTGATTATTTCGGTGGCCTCCGATGTTAGTTAGCAACCGCACGGAGTTAATATTGTCTTATGTTTCAATTCGATAAATATAAGTCCATTCTAGCCCGAAAAGCTAGAGACCTTCATATAGTTAAGGGCGACGGGTTTGGAAGTGCAAGATATGTATATATCCTGTATGGACGGATCCTGAATAGCGAGCACTTATAACATAACAGGGAAAAACGGATAGGCGTATTCACCTTGCGTCGGTGCAAGGACGAGTGCGTCGATATTTGCTAAGTTACGCCACGAATCAAACATGAGATTGCTTGCCTGTTTACTTATGCGAATTGAATAACATGCTTGCCATGCTTTACAGTCTTCGAATATGCCATGAACTCATCCTAAGGAGAACATAGAAAGAGAACTAAATTGTATGTTTGCATGAATCAATACAATACTAAATGTCGGTTTGTTAAGTTAGTTTTTGATCAGTACAGCGAGGACGAAAGTACTAATCCCCCACTAGCTTACTAGCAGGTTCAGGGGTTGGTCTGCTCGCGGTGGAGCTTTACCTGAACGTGTTGAGGCTTGGAATGCCGAAGCGCATTTAGGCGTCCGATCGCATTGACGCTCGGACTCGCGACTGGATTGAAGCGGCCGAGATATAGAAGGCATGATGTATGGAACGGTGAAATCCCTTACGGACAAGAGAGAACCTGAGTGTTGTAGCCAATCTAGCAAATTCCGTTGGGCTATCGAAAGCCTTTGTAATCTGATTTCGAATATCAATAAAGAGAATCGTTTTCGTATACTCTGTTTTGCCCTTCGTTGTTAACTTTCAACTCAAAGATAACCATTTGAGAACTTGACATCTTGCCTTGCACGAGCGTAACTCCAGGCTCGTACGGCATCACGCCCCAGCGAGGACGATGATTCGGGTGATTCCGGGTCGGGGCGTGACAGGGTGTAGACTTGGTTATTTGGTGTAGACTTGGTTATTTGGTTGTAGACTTTGTTATTTGATGTAGACTTGGTTATTTGGATACTTGTTGTTATGTGATTGTTGTAGACTTGGTTATAGGGATTGAAACCTGTGTACAGTGAGAAATGGACGTTCTGAGAACTGGACATTGTGTGATTGTTGTAGACTAGGTTATAGGGACCGAAACCTGTGTACAGTGAGAAATGGACATTCTGTGATTGTTTGGATCCTATTCTACAGTGAGAAATGGTTATCTTTTTAAACTGTAGGGAGAAATGTACATTATGTATTACATTTTTCTATTTTTTTGCAGATTTAGCGACGTTTACCGACGTAACTTTGCATCGGTAAACGTCGGTAAATCTGTAATATTTTCCAGAATACCGACGTTTACTGACGTACTTATACGTCGGAGGACGTCGGTAAACGTCGATACACGTCGGTAATCATCCCAAAAATTACCGACATTTACTGACATTTTAAACGACGGTAAACGTCGGTAAACGTCGGTAATCATCCCAGAATTTTACCGACGTGTAGCGACTTTGACCACGTCGCAACGCCACCGACGATACGACGATAGACGTCGGTAATATACCGACGTATGTATACGTCGGTACACGTCGCTAAACTATCGACGATACGACGGTAGTTGTCAGTAATATACCAACGTATAAATACGTCGGTACACGTCGGTACTAGCGACGTTTGGCGAGTTTTGAAGATCAACGACTTACATTTCCGCGACCAGCCCAAAACGTCGGTAATTTCGTCGCTAAATATTTTTAGCGACGAAATTTGTCGTTTTAGCGACGTCTTTAGGCGTCGCTAAAATGACTTATTCTGGTAGTGATTTGTCAAGAGTGCGCCAAGACGGGCCACTGTCAAGATTACTTATCATGTCAAGAGTGCGTCACGACGGACCACCATCAAGAATTACCATGTCAAGGTTGCTTGTCAAGAGTACACCACAACTGGTCACTAATTTAGAATTATCATGTCAAGTTACTTATTAAGAGTGCGCCTTAACAGGCCATTATCGTGTCTTGCTACTTGTTACTTGTTAAGAGTGCGCCTTAACAGGCCACTATCAAGATTGAGAGAAACATGCATAAAAATAGCTATTAACATATTCTTGAAGCCAAGGAAAAGATCTACAACTTCTATGTTGGAAGTTGGGAGAGATTCTGACCACAAATCAACCAAATAGGACAAGAAAATAGCCAAAAATAGGCATTATGCGGCCAAGGATGGATGGGGTCTCATGCGACAGTTGATGGGTACCCATCCATGCAGCTGGGGTCAATGGGGACCCATCCATGCGGCTGGGGTCGATAGGGACCGATCCATGCGGCTGGGTCGATGGGGACCCATCCATACGGCTGGGTCGATAGGGACCCATCCGTGCGGCTGGGGTCAATGGGGACCCATCTATATCTAAAAATCTGAGAAGGATGGCCATGGAACCCATAACTTCCAAGCTCCATAAAACCCTCACCGTAAGTCCGAATTTGGACTTCCATAGGTCAAAATGGGGTAGAATAAAATTCTCTACAACATAGAACAATCAAAACTTGAAAATGATAAATTTTGATAGATCAAAACCAAAGGAATTTGAAAATATAACAAGCTTAGATCTATAAGAAATAAACCATGAAAATTGAAAATGCTAAGTACTAAAGTGTCTTAGAATCTCGTGAGGAAGACAATAGAACAATAAAAATGGAGTTCCACCATGAAGTAAGTTGCACTTGCCTAAGCCTCTCTTGGTAGGTAGAGAAGTTAAGAGGAAGAAGATAAAGAAATAAATGAAGAAGGAGAAGTAAATGAGGAGAGAGAGATAGGGGTTGGTAGCTTTTAAAGGGAGGGGTCACATTTTGAACCAACCCAACCAAGCCAAACCAAAACCAAGCCATGCCAATATTAAACCAATTCAAGATTAAACCAAGATTAGCTAGTTAAGACAAATCACATTATTGTTCAGAATTTCGTACTGAAATACATAAAACGAAAAACGGGGGTGACAAATCTACCCACCTTAAAAGGATTCCCTCCTCGGAATTTAATCAAGAGGCTAGAGATGTCGAACAAGCTATACTAATCACAGGCAAGTTATAACTAAGCAATCAATCAAGCAATGATTTATGCACACAATCAAGTTGAAGACGTAAGGCATAAAAATATATTATACCTTACGAGTCAAACATGTCGGAATATCATGATCGGATATCATCCTCACGCTCCTATGTTGACTCACCCAAGGGGTGATGACCCCAAGCAATACGGACTAACTTGATAGTCTTGTTCTTGAGTATCTTCTCTCTTCGGTCCAATATGGATACGGGCCTTTCCTCGTATGAAAGGTTGGTACCAACAACCAATTCCGAATGATCAAGGACATGACTCGGATCCGGGATATACTGTCGCAATTGGGATACATGGAAGACATCATGCACCTCACATAGCGATAACGGAAGAGCGAGACGATAGGACACATCACCTACTCGTTCCAGGATGTCGAAAGGCCCTATATACCTAGGACTAAGCTTTTTCCGCACGCCGAAACGAATGATGCCACGAGTAGGCGAGATCCTAAGGAATACATGGTCGTCGACAGAAAATTCAAGGGGACGCCAATGGGAATCGGCCCAATGACGTTGGCAATCTTGAGCAACTCGAATATGGTCTCTGACTTGTCTGACCACCTCAATAGTCCGTATCACCATCTCTGGTCCAAGCATTTGCCTCTCACCGATATCATCCTAAGCTAAAGGAGACCTGCATTTCCTGCCGTATAAGGCTTCAAAGGGTTCCATCTGGATGCTGGCCTGGAAGCTGTTATTATAGGAGAACTCCACGAGATGCAGGTAATCTTCCTACGAACCACCGAAGTCGAGTGTACATGACCGCATCATATCTTCAAGAGTCTGGATCGTGCGTTCTGACTGACCATCTGTCTGTAGATGGTAGGCTGAACTGAACTTGAGGCGAGTCCCCAAACTCTCTTGAAGACTCCGCCAAAAGTGCGAGATGAATCTTGAATCTCTATCGGACACAATACTGACTGGTACCCCATGCAATCTGACTATCTGCCCGAGGTATATCTCTGTAAGTTGATCCGTCGACTGACCGATTTTGAAAGGGATAAAATGAGCTACCTTCGTGAGTCTGTCAACTATAACCCAGATAGCATCTCTTCCAGCTGGGGATCTAGGTAATCCAGTTACAAAATCTATAGTAATGTGCTTCCATTTCCATTCTGTAATTGGTAAAGGTTGAAGAAGTCCAGCTGGTCTCTGATGTTCGGCTTTAACTTGCTGACAAACCAAACAACGAGAGACAAACCGGGCTATCTTCCTCTTCATGCCATTCTACCAAAAATGTTGTCGAATATCACGATACATCTTTGTACCGCCGGGGTAAATCGAATATTGAGAACTGTGAGCTTCTGCCATGATCTTCTGTCTGATATCTCCACTGGGTACATAAAGATGCCTCCCATATCAAAGTGTACCATCTTCATGAATACATAACTCTGGTCTTCTTCCTGCTACACATTCTGCCCTAAGCCGCTGAAGCTTAGTATCCACTGACTGAGCTAACTTGATCCTCTCAACTATACCGGACTGAACTTGCATACTGGCTATCAATGCCACATTGGTAGGAAAAGCAACTTCAATACCCATCTTCTGAAAATCGGCTAACAATTCTGGTTGTGCTGTTAGAAAATAAGCTCCTGCTCTTCTGCTCAATGCATCTGCAACAATATTGGCCTTTCCAGGATGATACTGCAAGTTGATGTCATAATCCACAAGTAGCTCTAGCCATCTCCTCTGACGCATATTGAGATCCTTCTGGGTAAACACATACTTAAGACTCTTGTGGTAGGTGAAAATCTCCACCCGATCTCCATACAAATAATGCCTCCACAACTTAAGTACAAAAACCACCGCTGCTAATTCTAAGTCATGGGTTGGGTAATTCCTTTCATGATCACGAAGCTGACGTGACGCATAAGCGACTACCCTTCCATGCTGCATCAAGACACATCCCAATCCTCTACCAGAAGCATCACAATAAACTAAAAATCCTCCAGTCCCATATGGAAGAGTGAGAATGGGGGCCGTCATCAATCTCTGCTTCAACTTCTTGAATGAACTCTGACACTCGGCTATCCAAGCAAATTGTACATCGTTGCGGGTCAACTGCGTCAATGGTGTTGAAATTCGAGCAAAGTCTGATACAAACCGCCGATAATAGTCGGCCAATCGAAGGAAACTTCGAACTTCCGTGACAGTGCTAGGTTCTGGCCATGTCTCTATGACAACTATCTTCTGGGGGTCCACTTCCACTCCACCTCTGGTGATGATGTGACCCAAGTACGAGATACGATCCAACCAAAACTCGTACTTACTGAATTTTTCGTACAACTGGTACTTACTGAGAATCTGAAGAACCATTCGGAGATGCTTTTCATGCTCCGACTCACTCTTGCTATAGACTAGGATGTCGTCTATAAACACTATCATAAACTGGTCCAAATAGGGCATGAAGATACAATTCATGACGTCCATGAATACGGCTGGCGCATTGGTCCCTCCAAATAGCATAACAAGGAACTCCCAATGTCCATACCTCGATCTGAATGCTGTCTTTGGTATATCCTACTCTCTAAATCTGATTTGATGGTACCCTGACCGCAAGTCAATCTTCGAGAATACAGCTGCTCTTTTGAGAAGATCAAATAAGTCATCTATCGGCCTTGGTAGAGGATATCGGTTCTTGATTGTTACAGAGTTCAGGGTACGATAATCAACACATAATCTGGACATACCATTCTTCTTTTTCATAAGAAGCATCCGGGCTCTCCAAGGTGATCCGCTGGCACGAATGAATCCCTTGGTTCTAAGTTCTTCATTCATCTTGTACAAGATCTCCAACTCTGAAGGCGCCATCCTGTAGACTCCCTCTGACACTGGTGCTGATCCAAAAATCAAATTAATGGTGAACTCGATCTCTCTCTGGGGGTATGCCTGGAAGCTCTTCAGAAAATACGTCAGGAAACTCATCTACAACTCTGGGAAATTGAACTGCCACTGCTACTGCCATCCGTAACGTTGAGGAATAAGGTTCTACTCCACCTCGGAAAAATGAAAACTCTGGCTCACCAGGAATACTAAAAATAATCTTGCCGATATGGCAATCTATTCTAGCATACTGGTCCCTCAACCAATCCATTCCTAGGACCACATCATAATCGGCCATCCAGAATTCTATCAACCTAGCAGGAAACTCTCTACCGCTAACTACGATTCGACACGAGAAAAACACTCTATCTACTCCCACAAGACCATTACCAATAAATATATTGAGCCTTACAAATAATGACTCGGGCTCCAGTCCTATCCGTGTCGCGAATCGTACAGACATAAATGAATACGATGCACCCGAATCAAATAATACTGATGCAGGAAAAGAGTTGACAAGAATGGTACCTGCCACCACCTCCCTGATGCCAACTCCTCCTCTACGGTCAAAGCCATCACCTGACCTTGCCCTCTGGGTGCTGGTCCCCTCTACTGGAAACCTCTCTGGCGGTTCTGGATTTGAGCATAGGCCTGGGCATATTGCTACGGTCGCTGCTGTTGGAATACCTGAGCCTGAGGCAGTAATGGCCTCGGAGGTTGGTACTGCTGCTATTGTACTAGTGCTGGTCCCCTCACCGAGGGACTAGTCTGGGCCGATGAGGATGAACCGGCTCTCTGTGGGCAGGACGCTATCATGTGATCCAATGCCCCACAAGCTAAACACAATCCTTGTGCTCGGCGACATTCTGATACTATATGCTCCGGCATCCCACAATGAGTACAGCCCATTGCAGAAGACTACCTCCGCTTCTGCTACTGAGGGTACATCAAAGTTGAATGCTAAACCGATGTAACTGATGCTGTCATCCTCGGAGCTCCAATAGTCAAGGCCCTAGCTGCTGGGGCTGGGGCTGAGGACTGGGTCATCTGACCATGGGACCGCTTCTGTCCTCCAATTCTGTCTATAATCTTCTGCGAAGTATACTCATGCCTCTTCGCTACTCGTAAGACGGCATCAAAAGTCTGATGCTCAAACTGCTCCACTGCTAGAATGATCTCTAGGTGGAGTCCCTGTTGAAACCGCTGCGCTCGGTCGAACTCGGTTTCCACCAAAGTGGGAGCAAACCGATTCAGTCTTGAAAACTCGGCCGCATATCCACCGACCGTCTTGCTCATCTGCATGAGATTGGTGAATCTTGTCTGTAGGTTGTGCCGAGCTACAGCATCGAAGTACTTGATCTGAAACTTATTACTGAATACTGCCCATGGAACAGGCGTCGCTAACACAACTGCTATCATCGCCCACCAGGTACGGGCTAGGTCCAATAATTGTAGGCGCACCACCGCTACCTTCTCTCCTTCCAGAGTCTTAGGCTGCATCCAAGATGATCTCGATGTCCTGGAGCCACGCATCAGCTGTAATAGCATCCTCACTGCCATCAAAGAAGGGAGGGTTCAAGCGCTTGAAACTGCTAGCCGCATTGTTCCCTTGGTAACCAATATGGCCTATGGCATCTTGTACTGCCTGGTACAGGGCATCCCCCAGACGATCTTGAGATACAAGCAATATCCTGATGAGACCCACCAAGGTTCCATCATCAGGCTCTGCAGGCTGGACTGGTGGCTCTTGACGCCCAGTAGGCATGACTTTGGAGGCTACCTCTGAGTGCTGGGCTTGATCTCCAGGTTGCTGCTGGTCCACGGGAGGTGCTCCGCCTTGTCGATCGGTAGGACCAGAAATAATGCCGCTGAAGAAACGACATAAGGAACAATAAGGAAGAACCATGATAGATCAAGGATATAAGCATATGATCAGATCAAGATTTCGGAAAGATTAGAAGATACGAGTAGAGATCAAGGGCAAGTGATGATTGAGACATCTATCCTGTAAAACCCTCATACATCTTGGTTTACAAGACCTGCATGGGCCACCACTTAAACCGTATCATGCCCCAGAACCAGATTACTAGAGAGCGGGGGACAGATACAGCCAGCTACGTACAATGAAATGAATCCCACCTCGTAATACGGTCACGACTGTCTAGATGTATGAGGGTTTACTACAAGCCATTAGTCTCTTAGGGTCAACAACAAGCCTAGTATCTCAATCTCAAGCAAACAAATAAATGTAATAAGATGGTAGATCATCAGACATACAAAGTAAGGCGTCCCAAACATTACATATTCAGATGATCATGAAGCTAGTCATACAAATTGTGAAGACTAACAAGAGTTTAAGTCATATATGATCAACCCTAGGATTTGTCAATCATGTTACAGCCCGTATGAAGACAAGAATGTAAATTCAACACGAGCTAACACTTGCTCGGCGGCTAAACGCCTCAAAAGAATAATTTTATAATAGAGTGAGAGAGCAAAATAAAATCCACTCGTTGCCAAGGTTTCTTCTAGTGGCCACCATCTGGCAGGAAGGCTGGGAGATCCTCGGAAGCTGCTCCAAAATTTGGCCATACAAAACCAGCTGGGTCAGACCCCAGAAAGAGCAAGTGCCACGAAGGAGGCTTCACTTAAGAACTAAAACTAGCATATTAGAACATAAGTCATAGATGAAATAATATAGGACATGAGTTAAAGAAAATAGGATGATAAACAATAAGATGACTAAAGGACTATTCTGGTAACCAAGTTACAACCTGTGAACCAAACAAGGACCGAGGTTATAACCCTTCACCTGAACGGAACTTTTAGTCTCTACCCAATTATCGATAGAGTAAAGCATATACAAGCATGTCCGGAGATAGCCAAGTACTGGATCAAGATAAGACTAGACAAGATGGTACTCCATCCAACATTCACGGCCAAGCAAGAGTTCGGCTTGATAGTTAACTAGCTAGGGTTATCACAAGCCTAGTTACTAGCAAGATGTAATGAGATATTCATACGGCCACAAGCCCGGCAAACTATCCAAGTTATCCAGGCACAAGGTTCATGTTAAGAGTTATCTTGGCTTGTTAGATGACTTGGATGCAACATATGACAGTGTGCATAGTAATCGTTTCATGTAGTACCCCATATAACAGTGAGCTGGAAATGTGCCCTACTCGTCGGCAGGCTACAAGTCCATCAGGAAGGCGTCCAGATAACGGGATTACTTGTAGCCGAAATATCTCTCTATATGAACTACTTGATCAATCTAGTCATTAACCTAGTCAGATTCAGCATGAATCCCTGACCGTGGTAACCAGTGATACAAGTCCTAGACCTGATGCAAGACAAGACTGGTAGATTATACAAGCGCATTTAATACAATCACCTATGGTGTCATAAGAGTTTACTAGCATGTCGAGATCGCCGTCGTAATAGCATTCAAGATTACATATTAGACTTACTTATCAAGATTACTTGTCAAGAGTGCGCCAAGATGGGCCACTGTCAAGATTACTTATCATGTCAAGAGTGCGTCACGATGGACCACCATCAAGAATTACCATGTCAAGGTTGCTTGTCAAGAGAGCACCACGACTGGTCACTAATTTAGAATTATCATGTCAAGTTACTTATTAAGAGTGCGCCTTAACAGGCCATTATCGTGTCTTGCTACTTGTTACTTGTTAAGAGTGCGCCTTAACAGGCCACTATCAAAATTGAGAGAAATATGCATAAAAATAGCTATTAACATATTCTTGAAGCCAAGAAAAAGATCTACAACTTCTATGTTGGAAGTTGGGAGAGATTCTGACCACAAATCAACCAAATAGGACAAAAAAATAGTCAAAAATCGGCATTATACGGCCAAGGGTGGATGGGGTCTCATGTGGCAGTGGATGGGTACCCATCCATGCGGCTGGGTCGATGGGGACCCATCCATGCGGCTGGGGTCGATGGGGACCCATCCATCTCTGAAAATCTGAGAAGGATGGCCATGGAACCCATAGCTTCCAAGCTCCATAAAACCTTCACCGTAAGTCCAAATTTGGACTTCCATAGGTCAAAATGGGGTAGAATAAAATTCTCTACAACATGGAATAATCAAAAAATTAAAAATAATAAATTTTGATAAATCAAAACTCAAGAAATCCGAAAATGCAACAAGCTTAGATCTATAAGAAATAAACCATGGAAATTGAAAATGCCAAGTACTAAAGTGTCTTAGAATCTCGTGAGGAAGAAAAAGGAACAATAAAATGGAGTTCTTCCATGAAACAAGTTGCACTTGCCTAAGCCTCTCTTGGTAGGTGGAGAAGTTAAGAGGAAGAAGATAAAGAAATAAATGAAGAAGGAGAAGAAAATAAGGAGAGAGAGAGAGAGAGAGAGAGAGAGAGAGAGAGAGAGAGAGAGGTTGGTAGCTTTTAAAGGGAGGGGTCACATGTTGAACCAACCCAACCAAGCCAAACCAAAACCAAGCCAAGCCACTATTAAACCAAGATTAGCTAGTTAAGACAAATCATAATATGGTTCAGAATTCTGTACTGAAAAACGTAAAACGAAAAATGGGGGTGACAGTGTAATAGTCGGTAGATGTAGATCTGTTCTAAATCGATTTTACAGACATCTTAGATCCAACTATTATAGTCCAATGCATGATTTTGATTGTGTTGTTTAAACCACAGACATGTATTGGATGTTGTTGTTGCTATGGATGTAATTAAAATCATGAGGGTTGATCGTGCTTATTATTTAAATTTTTCAATCTAGATTATGTGTGAACTCTTTCGGAAGGCATATGATTGATATAATTTTAATTTTTTTGATCAATCGTGATGGCGGTAGTAGCTGTTTCTGTCACGACCTGTACCCATTTTTCGGACGCGAACACGTGAGCAAGCCAGCTACACATCAAGCGGACTCCAGCCCCTCTCGAATACGTAAACGCTATCAAGGCTTTGGTATACTGCCAAATCATGGCAGAACAAATCTATATCTCAATCCACAATAAGAATATGAAACATGGATGAACACTATGGGTCGTAGTCTGCAGCCCACTAGCATATATGTCCGATGAGACTCCAAGGAAAATAATAAGAGTCTCTAAGCTGAATCAATAAATAGGATAACTCATGATAAGGAATGTAGAGCACGAAAGGATAACACACATAATAATAATACCTGAATCCCATAAGAATCGTAAATCTTCCGCCATCTAGGACTACTAGCTAACTCTATACAATCGCTAAACTTGAAAAGATCATCAGGTCCTCAGAGGACATAGCACGATACATAATATACATGCCTATCTAACAGTTTTATCATGCATAAGGAAATAAATAAGAAAAATAGGATAAAAAAAATGACTACGAACACGAACACGAACACGAACACTAGAACAACTACGCGTAAATGAACTACCGGATAAACGATAAACACGAGATCAATGGAAGAACTAAACCCTCATCCCGAGTGTGGACTCACGGGTTTGAACTAAACAATAACCCTTGTCCTGAGTGTGGACTCTCTGGTTAGTACTAACCCTCGTCCCTGTTTGCTATTAAAATTGTTTTGATTGAAATCTTAATACAAACAAAACAGTGATACAATATAGGACTTAGATGTAGTCCTAGGAGTACACTTTTGTTTAAGCTGGGTCCTTAGTGCCAATAGAGCGAGTGGTAATACGTTGACTTCTTTGACCGGCTGAAGACGGTTATCGGTTCTCTGAAGGTGTTGATTGCTCTGGGTGCTGGAGCTTGCTGAGAGGAGGAAGACGTTGAGTGTCTAGAACTGCCTCTCGGTGATTCTCTGTTGTCGATTCTCTCTGTGTTGTGAGTCTTCTATTCTGAGTCTCTGTCTCCTGTGTGAAGGAGATGATCCTTCTATTTATAGTTTTGCAGGCTGGCTGCTCATGCGCGCATGCAGGATGCACCGGTGTGGGGATGCCACGTGGAGGTTGCTGATGGAGGCGCACGGATGCTGCGCCCTGATCGAGGGGAAGAACTCTTCATACTGCTGTTGTGAGCCGGCACGTAGCAGAGAGAAGATCTTTCCGTTGCTGAAATCTTGGATGAGTTGAGTCAAAAGACACGTGTCGTCGACTCATGGTTCGAAGATCTCGGATTTGGTGGAGAGAAGTGATCTGGTGAGCTGTGACTTGGATTGGGCGCAGGAGGAGGCTGCGGCTCATAACCTTTAGGAGTTACAAACCATTTGGGGCGCATGGCTTTTGAGGCGCATGCAGGCGACTTTCCTTCTGTCTTTCAGGATCAGAGAGCAGTCTGAGGCGCATGGCTTTTGAGGCGCATATTGATTTGGACGCATGGCCGTAGAGGCGCATGCTGATGGTGGAGTGGCCACGTGGCAGTAGCCGTCGAAATAAAGTCATGATGATGCTGACATTGCCGACGCTTCGTTTTCTTAATAAAGCTGTCAACTGTTCAGACTTTGGGAGGCGTGCTGCCAACTCTGTCAGTTCAGCATTTAATGTTGGTGACGTTCGATGGACAGCTGAGTGGGCGCGTCGGTTGGCGTTCTACTCGGTATGGGGATGTGTGAGGGCGCACCCTCTGTAATGCGCCGAGTACTGTAGGGCACGTCTGTGTGATGCGCCTGATGCCGAAGGGCGCGTCCGTGTGATGCGCTGTCTGGCTGGCGCATCGGACATGTCTTCTAATGATGCGGCTGTCTCGCTCTTCGAGTGCTATAAATAGCCGTTTGGCTGAATTCGAGGCGTCCGGTTCATCCATTTAATGTAAATTCATTGCACGGAATTCGGAGGGTCATCCACTTGGCGCGTGGGTTTGATCTGCCCGGCCTATAAATAGTAGCATGGAGAGAAGATTTGCTTCTCATTCCCTTACGTACTTCCAACATGAACTTGAACATGCGGGTGCATTCTATTGACGAAGTGCTTCCGAGGGTGAAGATGAGACGCTGTGTTGTCTTCGATGCTCTTGAAGGTGACTGTTACATCCAAAAGACGGAGTCGAGGGCTTCCGAGGCAGGCGAAAGGTACCTGTTGCATCCAAAGATAGGGATGCTCGGGCCTTGTCCCCGTTATTCCGAAAGAGCCGTAGATCGGAATGGCGGTGCTAGGCTTTAGCCGCGGTTTCGATCACGGTCTTCCTTCGGCTTTGGAGGCTCTTTCGAAGCCTTCCCTGGCCACAGCATTTGCGGTACTCTTCTCTTCCTTGGTTCCAGCCAGAGGGTTAAATGCTTTGCTTGGCGAAGCACTTATCAGGTGAGCCTGGCTGGAAGAGCGGCACATAACTGGGCTCTGCTCGGCCAGGTGAGCCTGGCTGGAAGAATTTGGCTGAAGGGATACGCATAGCTGGGCTGCTGAAGGGATGTACACAACTGAGCTGGATGCACATGACTGAGCTGCTGAAGATATGGTGGGATGCGCCTGGTTGGAGGCACATGATGTCTGCTGTGCCTGACTGACAGCGCATGGTGACTGGCAGCGCATGATGACTGCTGCGCCTAACTGGAGGCGTATGGTGGCCGCTGGCTGTAGACTTAGGATCTTTCCTTTGTAGAAATTCTCCTTTGTACAACCTTTTCTAGACATGTAATAGACTTTTATATATAAATAAAAAGTCATTCTTCAAATGTCCTTGGTTATTGACTTTGCTGTGAAGTGTTCTGTGCGAGTCCTGGCGCATGTAGTATCTGGCGCATGGTCTTTCTGGTTGTGAAATTCCATACTTCTACAAGACCCCCTTCAAAGTTTTCAACTTTTGAATAAGTTTTGGAATACTTTGAATAAGAAGCATGGAGTTCAGGGAGCATGATTTCTGGGCGCATGCTTGTTCGGGTGCATGCTCTTCTCAGTTAATGATAATGGTGCCTCGGTAACCGAAAAGATTAATGATGATCTTTTGGTTTTATTTGCTGCTATCCTTGCACAGAACCCGAGGCGACGGCCAAGATCACACGTCATCTGTTCACGCGTGCGACCAAGCCCTATAAATAGATAAGAGTTGGAGAGAGAAAGGATTCTTCTTCTTTGTGCTTCTGCTTTTCTTCTTCAAAACCCTAACTTCTCCTTCCTCGAGAGAATGGCCCCCAAGACTCCTCGCGGTGCTGCCGGTAAGGAAAAGGAGAAAGCGAAGGAGTCTGTGGAAGTTGCGGCGGCTGTCGTTCTCCGTCGGCCTGTCGAAGTTCGGCCGGAGGTGGTTGGTAAGTCTCATTGTCCGTACGCCAATGCACATAGGCCTTGAGTCTTTAATGATGTGCCACGGTCTTTGCCCGCCGACGCGTATGGGTTTAAACCCTGGTGATGCGCCGAGGCTATACTGCTGACGCGCATGGGTTCAAACCCTGAAGATGCGCCGAGGCTATACTGCTGACGCGCATGGGTTCAAACCCTGAAGATGTGCCGAGGCTATACTGCTGACGCGCATGGGTTCAAACCCTGATGATGCGCCGAGGCTATACTGCTGACGCGCATGGGTTCAAACCCTGATGATGCGCCGCAGTTTTCTCCTTTAGACACATTTGTGTGTTCTCTTCTGACTTTTTTTGATCTTTTACTAGTGTCGATGGCAATCCCGCTTTTGAGTGAAGTTTTCTTGGAGGCTGCCTTCAACCAAATGGGAGTAGAGCATAACGAGGAAGTGATAAACCCTGCTCAAGATGCTCTTATGCTGGATCAGCCTCCTGAGAGAATGACCCTAATCCGTGAACAGCAGTATTGGTTCCTCAAACGGATGATGGAGCGTGGAGTCATTAAACCTTCCACATCTGATAAAGTGACCTTCCTGAAGCCTGAGTTCCTATTTGGAGACCGTCTCACTTCTACTGACTCGTCAGTATTGAAGGTCAAGGAGGACTGGTTCTTTACTGCGAATGGAGTGCATATGACTGTTAAGCAACTTGAACGTCAGTGGCCTTTGATGTCCTTCTGTCGCCTTGTTTTCCAGAGGAGGATGTCTTGGGAGCTTACCCCTTCTCAGGGGGGAGCGGTGACTGGTGTCATCCAAATTGATTCTACTTCCGACCAAAGGGATGCTTTGACCGTTGTACGGTCTGGGTCTTCTTACACTTGGCGGACTTTACGTCCTGGGAGCCTCTACAGTGATGTACCCATTGATACGTTTGCTTATAGTGCTTCGACTTTTACACATCGTATGTTTTTGATGGAACGTTCCTACCCGACAGAAGAGTTTCGGGTGGAGGGTTAGTGCCATTACGTCTCCAAATGGGATAAACTGACGCTCTGGATCTTATCGCGGTTTCGGACTGAGCTCCGAGAGATCGGGTTGACTGCCGCGATCCGTGCTACCCAGGCGGGTGTTGACCTTAATAGGCACATGTTCCTCGCACTCCTGGAGATGTTTGATATCCATACCGGGACCTTCTTTACTCCGGTAGGGGAATTAGGGCTCGTACTTTATGAGATGTATGAGGTGTCTAAACTCCCTTGGGGGTCGGAGCCCTATGAAGAGTACTTTCCAACCAATGAGGAACTTCAGGTCCTGGGGGACAGAGCTGATGAGATGACGGCCGTCTTCAAGGAAGTGGCGAGTCATCATTACTATGTGTAGAGAAGGGATAAAAGCGGGTCGCAGCCCCATGTAACCGCTTGGAGAGATTATGTCTTTAGACATGACAAAGAGGATTCTTCGAAGTTTTCTACTCCGCCGGCGCTCTCTCGTAGCGAGGTGCTGTCCAAAATGAGCACGTTAGGGGAGAAGAATCCTCGAGGAAATGAAGACCAGCAGTCAGATGCACGCTCCTACAGCTGCTTCTGGCACCTTGCTTATCCAATGTCATCCAAGGCGGTTTTGGTCGCCTATCTGATGATATGGCTCCGGGATTGCGTGTTCGCAGGTGGATCCGGTGCCGTCGAGAGGGTGACTCGAAACTTAATCCTGCCAGCCGTAAAATTGGTCTTCGGCCGGCGCTTGGCTCTCCTCCCCGCAATGGTATGTAACCTGCAGCGAGGTTTGCGAGAGTTTGCTGGAAATATGATTCATGATAGAGGCAAAAAAAATAACTTCCCGCGCGCCGAATTGCCGTTTCACTATTTGATGGGATGGCTGATTCTGCATCATCCCAGTGTGATGAGCCCAGGCTCGGAAGGAGATTATAAGGCTGGAGATGCATTCCTTCGTCGTTTCCATCGGAGGAGCTGGTCGTATACTGGTGTCCCGGTTTGTAGAAAGGTTTTATCCCGTCTTCAGGGTTGGGAGATCACCAAAGTTGGTCCCATCTATTTGGGTTTTGAGGCCAACGAGGATTTAAGGGACCTGGGCGAAGGTACCACCACTCTGCCTCAATGGGGATTCCGCTGGTTGCAAAGTATCCGGCCGTCCCATCTGGTGTACCGGAACAGGAATCAGTGCTACCTGGAACCATACTTGCCGAGCCGCTTTGCACGGCAATTTGGTTATGCTCAGATGATGTTGGATAACCCCAGTAATACCCTGGGGTATGTTGGAAGTTTGTTGGATGGTGCACGAGCTTGGCATTACTATAATGCCGGATGTACCAGAGCTCGTTTTACGTTGCCCGTCCCCGATCTGCGGCCGCCCATTCTTTACTCGGCCGCCAAATTTTACTGTGTTATGGCTGCCCCGCCCTCCGGATATGACAGGAAGACCAGCCTTATCGCAGGCACCCAATTAGCAGCGACTGGGGATACGCCAGTGAAGGCCCGGCCGCATCGTCCGTCAGGGGTGGGTCAACGGAGTGCCCCCTCCGCATCACAAACAGAACCCTCGGGCGATCGATCTAAACGATGTGCAGATACAGGGGCTGAATCTCTTGTGTCGAAGAAGCAGAAGAAGGCATCGACGGTGTCATCGGATTCGGCGTCCGAAGAGGTAAGGACATCCTACTAAATCTGATTTTGGTTCTGCCACTTACGAGGCCCCATCTTCTTTTGTAGGAGCCGCTAAAAAGAAAACCTCGTACCCCAAAGTCGGGTGGGAGTCGGCGAGAAGAGACGGCGAGCTCGTCTGGAGTGCGTATCCCGCCGACAATGATGTCTCTCATGGAGGAAGATCCGGAGGATACTGTCATCGTGGAGGTTCGGGTATCCCCGGGTTATGTCAGGAGGGAATCTGAGGGTGCAGCAGCTTCCGAGGTGACGAAGGCCACAGCGGAGGCTTCACATATCAAAGGTTTAGCAAGTGCGCAGCTTCCTGGTGATGAAGAGGAATGGAGTTCATCATCTTCCGATGACATCGCTCCGGAGCTGCAGGAGTCTGTTGCGGGGGCAGCAGAAGCAGTAAGGATAGAGGAGAGGGTTGATTCCCTTCCTTGTCATGATGAAGGGAGGTCGGCCGAATCATTGCCAAATCCTTCCTTGGCTTCAACCATGGACATAGAGATGGCTACTGATCAGGCGGTAGCGACAGATTCTGTCCCTGTAGAGGGACTTGAGAAGGATGAGACCTTTCTGTCGGTCTTGTCTCCCGGGGCTGGCCAGGAGATAAGTGTTGATCTCCCCGTTTTGCCGGGGGAGGTAGCTGATGCTGATAGAACGTCGGAGGTAGAAGAGGTGGCCGTTAACGTCGGTGATTTCTCCGGGCTTGAGAAGGGTAAGGGTGTGGAACCCTCTGTTGCTCCTTCCACTTGGGGTACTATCACGACGCATGTGCCGGCTCCTTCTGTTCCTTCGGCTCCTCGGGCTAGCAGTCTGGCCCCTGTTGATGAAGAGCCTATTGCTGCCGAGGTTCAAACCTCTCAGATCGAGGTTGGCGGATCTTCCTCCGGTCCGCAAACTGTAGTAGCTCCCCCAACTCCTGCTATGACGCCGTAGGTGCTGGCGGATGCCGACGAGTATGTGAAGTTCCTCGTCGAGGGAGTGTACAAAATGCTGGAGAAAGGAGTATCTGCAGTGATGGATGCCAAGGAGAGTTTTGCGACAGCAAAAGCTTTGGCAATGCCTTGTATCGAGCTGATCCGCGTTCACCAAGGCCATGACCATATGGCCGAAATTCTGGAGGTTTCGGTGATTGAGCTGGACGAGCGGCTCGCAGAACTGCAGCGCATCCAACGAAATGACCTCTCTGTCTTGATAGATGCAGAGATAGGGAAGTTGATGGCTGAAATCGAGGCTTCCTATCGAGCCGATGTGAGCAGTTGGGAGCGTGAAGTGGCTGGGACTGAGGCTGCGGTGGAGCAGTTGTCTCAATCTATGGAGAAGACGACGGAGAAGCGGGCTGCGGTGGACGCTAACATCGTAGAGGTTGATGCTCAGATGCGCCGTCTTGAAGACCAGCGGGCCCAACTTCAACTAGAAGCTGATCGTGTCCTGGCTGAACACGTGGCATTCAAGCAGGAGGAAGCGACTCTTACTCAGCGGACCCTTGCTTTGGCTCAGCAGCGACGACAACTTGATGAGAAGTATGAGAGTAAAACTTCCGCTGAGGCTGTCGGATTAATGCGTCAAGAAGTCGAGCTGCGAGTCCAGGCGACTGTGGAAACTCGCACTGCCGACCTGAGACGTCGAGTCAGAGAGCTTTCATCCCACCCTGGAGAGGATCGGGGACTGTAGCTTCTCTTCTTTTTATGTGTTTTTGCAACTCTTGCTGAGGAAATAGCGTATTTCTGTACGCCCTTCTTTGAAAAATAAAGAAATACACTATCTCTTCTTTTTGTGATGTGTTCATTTTTGATCTCATGAACTTGATGATTTATGTGGACCTATTATCTTTTGCGCACCTTGGTTTTTAGGTACAGATAATAAGTTTGAAGGAACCAACATGTTTGCTCAGAGGTAATGTGGACATGGCAATCATTAGGTTCAAATGATAGAATCTTCCTACTCAGAGGTATTTATGGACATGGTAGGAATGATCCTGGGGGATACGCTGAACAACTCAGAGGTAATGTGGACATGGAAGTTCTGCGATCAATGTACGATAACACAGGAGTTGTTTGTACGGGATGTTTACTCAGAGGTAATGTGGACGTGGTAAACATGAAGGATAGCGTAAGCTCACGAAATGTAAGGTTCCGTTTTGTAGGATGTAGAGAGACAACTCAGAGGTAATGTGGACGTGGTTATCTTTCTACGGAAGGATGCCACGGAACAGCTGGGTTTCGGAAGCGTTTGATTTTTGTGAAAAGAGGTTGTTTGGGGAAATACATGTCTTGGAGGATGTCAAGAATAGTACTTTTTTAGGAACTTGCCGTTGATGGGCATCATGAACAAGTCCCCATTGGGTTTGGCGGGGCGGTAAGCACCGTTTGAGTATACCGTCTCAATGATGAAGGGTCCTTCCCATTTGGGCTCGAACTTCCCTGGTGTCTTGTGAGTTAACACCATTGGCCTTCTGACTGCTAAAACCAGGTCGCCAACTTGGAAAGTTCTTTGCTTGACCTTCTTGTTGAAAGCCTGTGATATACGGGCTTGGTAAAGTTCGATGCGTTGTTGAGCTAGGAGACGCTTTTCGTCAAGTGCCTCCAGTTCCCGCAGACGACGACGTTGATTGTCTTCTTCTGTGAGATCGTTTGTGATTGCCACGCGGAGCGAAAGTATCTGTATCTCGAGAGGCAGTACTGCTTCGCTCCCGTAGACCAGGGAGAATGGAGTGTTGCCTGTTGGGGTCCGTACCGTTGTGCGGTAGGCCCAAAGGCATTCGCCAAGCTTTTTATCCCAGTCGCGTTTGTTGGATGACACGACCTTTTTAAGCAGCCTAACGATAGTCTTGTTGAATGCCTCAGCTAATCCGTTTGCTGCCAGATTGTAGGCGGTTGAGGCCACGTTTTGAATGCGATTCTTGTCACAGAACCTGCTGAAAATGTGGCTGATGAATTGGGGACTATTGTCATGAATGATTCGCCTGGGTACTCCGAAACGGTAAATGACATGGTGTTTGATAAAGCTGACCACCCTGGAGCTTTTTACTTCCGCTAGTGGGACTGCTTCCGCCCATTTGGAGAAGTAATCGGTGATGGCCAGGATGAAACGATGTCCTCTTGATGAAGGAGGGGTGATTGGTCCTACAATGTCCATGCCCCAGGCTTCGAATGGCCAGGAGGCGACTGTAGGATGTAGAGGTTCAGACGGTGTATGTATGAAGTCTGCATGAAGTTGGCATGCATGACACTTCTTAGCATATTCTACTGTGTCGGCGGCCATGGTTGGCCAGTAGTAGCCCATACGTCGCAGTCGATCTTGCAACTTAGGACCTGGTTGGTGAGCTCCGCAAGTTCCGTCGTGAGCTTCTCGAAGAGCTTCGGCCGCTTCTTCGTTAGACAGGCATCGAAGGAGAAGCCCGTCGAAGGAGCGTCGGTACAGCATTTTAGTGGCTGTATCGTAGTAGAATCGAAGAGAGCGTCTCCTGACTGAGACGGCTTCCTTCGGATCTTCCGGAAGGATTCCGTAGACGGCGAAATCGATGAACGGGAATCTCCAGTCTCGGACATTAACATCGGTGTTTGTCGGCACGGCGTGAGCCATTTGCAAACATAGGTTGTTTCTGGGACAAATCAAGTCTCGGCCAGTTACCGTGACATAGTGTTGAGTCCCAAGGGGCGCGGCCAATGAGGCTGCGAGGCCAGCCAGAGCGTCAGCCTCCAAGTTTTGTAGACGGGGTACATGTTCGATGAAGAACCCAGTGAAGGTTGAAATGATGTTCAATGCAACTTCATGGTAAGGGATCAAATCTTCATGGCGAACCTCGTATTGCCCCCGAATCTGGTTTACGACGAGTTTCGAGTCGCCGTAGGCTTCCAAATGATCCACCCCCAGCTGTTGTGCTAGCTGGAGTCCCATGACGAGTGCGTTGTACTCAGCAACATTGTTGGAGCACGGCTTCGAAAGAGAGTATGCGCGCTGGATGACCAGCTGATCGGGGGAGACCAAGACTACCCCCACTCCTGCGATAATTTGGCCGTTGGGACCCGTTCTTGAAGCGCCATCGAAGAACATCCGCCAAATGGGGCTTCCTTCAGTGACGTTTGATTCTTGGACTTCATCTGGGATGTCTTCATAGAGTTTTGAAGATTCTGGGATGGGGTGTGCAGCTAAAAAGTCAGCCAGAGCCTGACCCTTGACCGCCTTCTGCGGGACAAACACCATGTTGTATGGCGTTAGTAGGATCGCCCATGTAGCTAGCCGGGAGTTTAATGACCCTGGCTTCGTCATGAGAACTCTGAGTGGATTGACTCGGGAGATGACGTGAATTGTCTGGCCCGAGACGTAATGACGAGTCTTCTGAATGGCAAACACCAAAGCCAAGCACTCATTTTCAACGGGCTTGTACCGGTGTTCGGCCCCGATGAGTGTTCGACTGAGGTAGTAGATTGCTTGCTCGTAGCCTGCATCGCTGTTTTGAGCCAGTAAAGCGCCGAGGGAATGATCCATGGCACGGACGTAGAGGAGGAATGGTTTGCCGGCGACAGGTGCCACTAGGACTGGCGGGCTTGTCAAGTAAGCCTTGATGTCGTCGAAAGCCTTTTGGCACTCCTCTGTCCAGACGTAAGAGACTCCCTTCTTCATGAGCTGAGTAAAGGGTTGACATTTACCGGAGAGGTTTGCTATGAACCTCCGGATGTATGCCAGACGTCCCTGTAAGCCCCGAAGTTCTCGAAGGTTCTTCGGAGGGTCCATGTTGAGGATGGCTTTAGTCTTCTCGGGATCGACATGAATGCCTTTTGCCGTGATGACAAAGCCCAAGAATTTGCCGCTAGAAACCCCAGGAAGGATTTAGCGGGGTTCATTTGAGTTGATGTGCCCGCATGAGATCAAAGACCGTCCTCAGGTCCTGTAGGTGATCTCTTTTGAGGCGGCTCTTGACTGCGATGTCGTCAACATAGCACTCAACTGTCTTGCGAAGATGTTGACGGAAGATGGTACTCATCGCTCGTTGGTATATTGTACCGACATTCTTCAAGCCGAAGGACATTACTGTGTAGCAGAAAACACCTTTCGGAGTCCTGAATGACGTGTGTTTTGCGTCATCGGGGAACATCTAGATTTGATTGTAGCCTGAATACCCGTCCATGAAGGACATGCATTCAAAGCCACATGTGTTGTCGATCATTACATCGGTGATTGGAAGCAGGAATTCATCCTTCGGGCAAGCAGAGTTGAGATCCCTGAAGTCGATACAGACTCGTATCTTCCCGTTCTTCTTGGTGACAGGGACGACGTTGGCTACCCAGTCCGGGTGTTGTTCCTCACGGATGTAGCCACTGGTCAAGAGCTTGTCCACCTCCTGATCGATGGCATTCATGATGTCCGGGCGGAAGCGTCGCTGTTGTTGTTTGGTAGGTTTGGCATCTGGTAAGATGTTCAACCTATGCATCGTGATCTGTGGATCGAGACCCGGCATGTCTTCATAACTCCAGACGAAGACGTCAATATATTCTTTAGCCAGTTGGACTAAAGATTCTCGGTCTTCTCCTTCCAAGCTTTTGCTGATGAAGATGGGTTTAGAAGAAGACCCATCCCCGAGGTCGATCTGCTCGACTTCGTCTTCGATGGGAGGTTCTCGTAACTCAAAATGAGACTCCCATTGTTCTCCTAGGCGTTGAGCCCAGGGTTCCTCTTCGAAGGGTTCCGGCGGTTGGTCTTCGCCTTCATCTTTCTGAGGTTGCGCCGATGTCATGTTAGCTGACAGCACTTTCCTGAAGACTGATCCGATACTGGTATCGGAATCCCACGTCGATGCTTCAGACGAGTGGGAATGTTCTATGTCTTCTGCGTCTGAACTCTCTGGAGTTGATGGCGGCGTGACATAGCCTAACCCCCGTCGAGTCCGATTATAGTAATCCTGTGGCTTTCCATTGGGCATCGAAAGCCGAACAGGGAGATGCCGACCCTTGCCGTAGTTTAAGCCTTTGTTGCTTTTCAGGTCGTAACCCATCTTTTGGATGATGTGCCTAGCCGCATCTGTGTACCGATAGACTTGTACTCTGCCGGCATCAGGTTCGGGCTCGATTGACGGGAGGTCCCGACGACGCTCGATTTTGCCCGAGATGATGGTACCTTGGTCTCGGCTCCGTGGAGGGACTATGAAGAGTCCTTGAGACGGGACTATTTGATTATGGTAGACGGTCGTTACTTGTGTTTGCAACGACCGTAGAGCGTTGTCTAATGTATACATGGCATTCCAGTGTGGAAGACAAGAATAATTGAAAGACACTCTATTATTGATAAAGTACGAGATTTTATCCCGTGGGATTACATTATCGAAGGAGGGTGCGTCTACATCAGCAGAGATACATTCGCCAAGCTCCTCATCTGTAAGCACTGGGGCCGGATCAGGAGAGTCCTCCACCGCTCTGACTTTGGGGTCTGAGAGGGTTATGTGAGCCCTCTCCGGCATCTTGGATGACTGCGGCGGCTTGCCTTTAAGACGCGCCTTGAGAGGTGCCTCGGTTGCGCCTCCGATGAGTGGCGCCTTCCCTTGTAATTTTACCACCAGGGGAGCCGCTGTTTAAGGTGGCTTTCCCTTGAGGCATATCTTCAGGGGAGCTTCGTGAGTCGGTGCTTTCCCTGATAGCTTGATGCTCATTGGAGGTGCCTTCTGGGGAGGCTTGCCCTTCAATCGGATTTTCAAGGGGGCGTCGGGAGTCATTTCGGGCTCCAAGTTCGGCTCTGTTGTCGTCTCTGCTTCATCATCGGCATCGTTGGCTTCCTCCTCGTCAAGTGGCTTGTATAAGTCGGAATCGGTGAAGTAGGCCTCAATCCCTTTGAAGGGATCGATATCTGCAAACTCCGTCCGGATGACGCCGTTGGTGGATACATATTTCATGCATTGGTGGAGCGTGGAGGGCACCACCATGTACTCATGTAACCATGGTCGTCCGAGTAAGATGTTATAGTTGACCTCAGCATCCACCACATAACAAGTCACCTCAGTTTTGAGGCTGCCGATGTGACACTTCAGCCGGATCTTGCCCAGTGGCTCGCTCTTGCTAGCGTTGAAGCCACTGATGGTCATATTGGAGGGCGCCAGCCGGTACATCAGGATCCCCATCTTTGATAGCAGCGCCTTTGGAATGATGCTTAGGGAAGACCCTGGATCGATCTGAATCCTGCTCACCTTTACCGAACCGATGTACCCTGTGTAATACAACGGTCGGTTATGTCGGTGATGCTTGAGCAGCATGTCTTGTTGGGTGAAAGTTATGTTTGGGATAACTTCATCCGCACAATGACAGTGTGCACAAGTAGTTGGGAGGTCTTCAGGCTGCTTGATTTGACTGAGAAAGGATTCGGCATCCTTCAGAGCTTCGCAGAGAGCTTCTCGGGAGTCCTTGGAGAGACGCAGGAGCTCGAACAAAGACAAGCGTGCAGGAGTACTGGCCAGTTGTGCCAGAATGTCAAAATTATGGGGCTTGGCTAGCCCCGAAGCATTTTCTTTCCGTAGAGGTCTGTCGAAACGGGCCTCCACTTGCTTTTGTTTATTGGCTGCTGAGGGCTTGGATGGACCCTCCTCAGGGATGGTGCCAGGAGGCACCACTTCGGCGGCAGCTTCACCGGGCTGGGAGTTCTATTGTGCACGCATCTGCACAGGAAGCGCCTCTTCCGTTGAAGAAGAGACCGTACGGCAAGACTTGATCTTCCTGCCTTTTGCTTTGGAGGTAGGGCATACCTCCGGTTGAGTTACCTCGGAGACGAGGTCGGGGTGAACCCAGAGGACCTCTCCTCGAGATGTGGTGAGTGGGACAAGTCCACTCACATTGTCACGGGTGGGTGGCAAGTTCACCACCTCCATTGTCGCCTTAGGGATGGGGACGACGCCATCTTGTGTGGTAGTCGGCGGCAAGGTGCCGAACTGAAGTGACACCATATTAGCTGACACCGTCTTCTCTTCGTAGTCGACGGAGATTACATCCGCATTGATCATGCGCTGGATGTAATTTTTGAGGACGTAGCAGTCCTTGGTCGGGTGTCCGATAAACCGATGGTAGTGACAGTACCTCGGGTTGTCCACTTTCCCGACTTCATCGGGCCGCTTCGGGTCCGGAAGCTTGATCTTGTCACCCTGCTTCAGTATCTCAAAGAGTTGCAGGGTGTCGTCATCATTGAATGAATAAACCTCCTTGGGTCTCGGTGCCAGTGGAGGCTTTTGAGTAGGCGCAGATACGCCCTTCGAGGCATTAACAGTCAATGCCTGTTTCCCCTTTGTTTCTCGTCCGGAGTTGTTGATTGCGGACTTTTTCCCCTTATCGTCAAAGGCGGGGAAGCTAACACCCAGAAGACGTGCATTGGCCGCCTTCTTCTCTGCAGCTTCAACTTCGATGATTAGGGAGCTCCAGTCGGGAGGGAGAGTAGAGTTAAGCCAGAGCTTTACTGCAGGCAGCATGTTCATACTGCAAGCGGAGAGAAGCGCATGCTCTGGCATGCCTGGAGGTAGCCTGAAGCAGGCCTGACGGAAACGTTCGATGAATGCCCAAACCGTTTCCTTGTCCTTCTGGCGTATCTTAATGAGAGACGCCATCGTCATGTCCTTCCCACCGTCGTAGAAGCGGTCGAGGAAGAGGCGTGTCAGGTCGTCGAAGGACGATATGGAATTATCGGGGAGGCTGCAGTACCAGTCATACGCCACCCCTTTCAGGGCCCCAACAAAGATGCTGGTGAGGAGCGCGTCCTCCTTCGGAAGATGCCCTGTCTGCGACTGGAAGTACGTCAGGTACCGTCGTGGAGAGTCCTTCCCATCATACGACGTGAGTGTTTGTGGTTTATACTTTGGGGGATAAACCACCTTGTTCCACTCAAGGGGATAAGGCTGGGGAATGCCCATCTTCTGGCGCTCCTCCTGCCTGTTCTTGAACTCGAAGTGCTCCCGCAGATCTTTGATCATTTCGACCACGTCCTCCGTGGAGCTAGGAGTCAGGGAAGGAGGTACCACCTGGAGTGGAGCGTTTGAGGGCTCCGACGTCCGGGGTGCTTCTGTGTCTGAGGGTGTCCGTTGGAGGGGCACACTCGACTCTCCATTGGCTCCTGGGTCGGGACCATTTGAAGGTGTCCTGATCAAGGCCGACCGCATCTCAAACACTGCTTGAGTCAGTGCTTGCATTGAGGCAGAGAGGGTTTTGAGTCCTCCCTCTAGCGAATCTATGCGCTGGACAATGTCCTGTGGCGGCGCATCAGTCTCAAGATCACCCCCGGTCATGTATACTGTCATGACACGGCCGGAAGTGGATGGATTAGTTGAGGCTTTGCTCTCAGCCTCGCTCTCATGTGGGGGAGTCACTTCTCCTGGTGTTTGGCCACCCCCAGCCACATTCTGGAGTTCGTCTTCGACAGGCGCATCTGCAAGGGCCTGACTGCCCTCAGCTCTGTCTTGAAGGGCCTCTTCGTTTCCAGCACTACCCCCGGCGGTGTCCGCCGCAGCTGTGCTTTGGACATCTTCGTCTTCGGAAGGAGGCTCGACAAGGGTCTGGCTACCACCAGCTTCCTCCAAGAACTTCTTCCTCGACCGAGTGCCTTCGAACACTCCAGAGGTCGAGACAGCTGCCTTGGTTTTCCTCGGCTGGCTTTTGGATGAAGACGAGGAATTGGCAGTCGTCTTCCGAATAGATGAGGAGTTGGAGATCACGTTGCATGAAGCAACCTTTAGCTCCTCTTCTGCAGACACCTTCGTCCCAAGGCGATGTCGGAGGGGTGTCGATGATTGTAGCCGTTGGAAGACCGACTGCTTTGGCGGTACTGCCGTCTTGCAACAGCAGTTGATGGTGACCACTGCACAAGTGTGTCCCGTGAGAGGCGCATCGTGCTTGTTGGTCAACACTCCTGACCGGCGCTTGTGAGTGATCACGTTGCGCAGGTCGTTGGAGGAGAGTGCTACCCTCATACCCCTCTCAGGCGCATGGCAGGGCCAAGCGCCGGGGTGGTCGGGTGAGTGCCGCGCCCCCTGATCTAATACCAAGCAGGCATCACGATCAGTAGTAGGGGAACCACAGCATTTGAAGTGACTTGAACGGACCTCAAACGCACAACCAGAGGAGGCGCGGGAGTTCAAGACCACTGAGTTTGCCTCTCTCGGCTTGGTTGTGCACGCAGTGAATGCGCCCAAGCGAGATGAGGACTCTGAAGGTCGACTCGTTGTCGGTGCAGAAGCACTTGAGTCAACCTTGTACAGCTTGCCATCGGCAGCGCGCGTGATCGTAAGCGCGTGCCTCTGGCCGGCTGCTGGCATAGCACGTTTGTGGCGCATGGCCCGTGCCGTCTTGGATTTCTTCGTACCAGCCCGCTGGGGCGCATAGTACTCAGCATCCAAATTCTCCTCGCCATTACAGCGAGTGAGTCTGTCAAAGATAGAGGCTCTTTGTAGCGCATCAGAAGTGATACGTGGGGCATTGGCTGCGCCCCTGCTCCGTCGACGTATCTTTCTCGCCTGAGAGGAAGATGGCTGGAGAACGTGGTCAGTCGCACGCTTCCCCGAGAGATGTGCTACATCAGCAGGCGCACCTTGACTGCTGAGGACGTCAGCAGGAAGGGAAGGCTGGACGGGCGCATCCCCTTCAACGGTGGTGCCCGAGGCGTCGACTTTGCGCACCCAGACTGCGCGGGTCTTCTTCGGCTTCGACAGCCGCTTCGAAGGACTCGCATTTCCTTCAGAAATAAACTCCTCGTACGCCTGTTGATTGAGGCGCACTACCAGCGTCTTGTGGGAGGAGCCCACCTTCACGTCGTCGGCTTGTGACACAACCTTCTCGATAGAGGAGAAAGAAGTCCCCAGCAGAGTCGCCAGCTTGTTTGCCATTAAAATTGTTTTGATTGAAATCTTAATACAAACAGAACAGTGATACAATATAGGACTTAGATGTAGTCCTAGGAGTACACTTTTGTTTAAGCTGGGTCCTTAGTGCCAATGGAGTGAGTGGTAATGCGTTGACTCCGTTGACCGGCTGACGACGGTTATCGGTTCTCCGAAGGTGTTGATTGCTCTGGGTGCTGGAGCTTGCTGAGAGGAGGAAGACGTTGAGTGTCTAGAACTGCCTCTCGGTGATTCTCTGTTGTCGATTCTCTCTGTGTTGTGAGTCTTTTGTTCTGAGTCTCTGTCTCCTGTGTGAAGGAGATGATCCTTCTATTTATAGTTTTGCAGGCTGGCTGCTCATGCGCGCATGCAGGATGCGCCGGTGTGGGGATGCCACGTGGAGGTTGCTGATGGAGACACACGGATGCTGCGCCCTGATCGAGGGGGAGAACTCTTCATACTGCTGTTGTGAGCCGGCACGTAGCAGAGAGAAGATCTTTCCGTTGCTGAAATCTTGGATGAGTTGAGTCAAAAGACACGTGTCGTCGACTCATGGTTCAAAGATCTCGAATTTGGTGGAGAGAAGTGATCTGGTGAGCTGCGCCTTGGATTGGGTGCAGGAGGAGGCTGCGGCTCATAACCTTTAGGAGTTACAAACTATTTGGGGCGCATGGCTTTTGAGGCGCATGCAGGCGACTTTCCTTCTGTCTTTCGGGATCAGAGAGCAGTTTGAGGCGCATGGCTTTTGAGGCGCATACTGATTTGGACGCATGGCCGTAGAGGCGTATGCTGATGGTGGAGTGGCCATGTGGCAGTAGCCGTCGAAATAAAGTCATGATGATGCTGACGTTGCCGACGCTTCGTTTTCTGAATAAAGCTGTCAACTGTTCAGACTTTGGGAGGCGTGCTGCCAACTCTGTCAGTTCAGCATTTAATGTTGGTGACGTTCGATGGACAGCTGAGTGGGCGCGTCGGTTGGCGTTCCACTCGGTATGGGGATGTGTGAGGGCGCACCCTCTATAATGCGCCGAGTACTGTAGGGCGCGTCTGTGTGATGCGCCTGATGCCGAAGGGCGCGTCCGTGTGATGCGCTGTCTGGCTGGCGCATCGGACATGTCTTCTAATGATGCGGCTGTCTCGCTCTTCGAGTGTTATAAATAGCCGTTTGGCTGAATTCGAGGCATCCGGTTCATCCATTTAATGTAAATTCATTGTATGGAATTCGGAGGGTCATCCACTTGGCGCGTGGGTTTGATCTGCCCGGCCTATAAATAGTGGCATGGAGAGAAGATTTGCTTCTCATTCCCTCACGTACTTCCAACATGAACTTGAACATGCGGGTGCATTCTATTGACGAAGTGCTCCCGAGGGTAAAGATGAGACGCTGTGATGTCTTCGATGCTCTTGAAGGTGACTGTTACATCCAAAAGACGGAGTCGAGGGCTTCCGAGGCAGGCGGAAGGTTCCTGTTGCATCCAAAGATAGGGATGCTCGGGCCTTGTCCCCGTTATTCCGGAAGAGCCGTAGATCGGAATGGCGGTGCTAGGCTTTAGCCACGGTTTCGATCACGGTCTTCCTTCGGCTTTGGAGGCTCTTTCGAAGCCTCCCCTGGCCACAGCATTTGCGGTGCTCTTCTCTTCCTTGGTTCCAGCCAGAGGGTTAAATGCTTTGCTTGGCGAAGCACTTATCAGGTGAGCCTGGCTGGAAGAGCGGCACATAACTGGGCTCTGCTCGGCCAGGTGAGCCTGGCTGGAAGAATTTGGCTGAAGGGATGCGCATAGCTGGGCTGCTGAAGGGATGCACACAACTGAGCTGGATGCACATGACTGAGCTGCTGAAAATATGGTGGGATGAGCCTGGTTGGAGGCGCATGATGTCTGCTGCGCCTGACTGACAGCGCATGGTGACTGGCAGCGCATGATGACTGCTGCGCCTAACTGGAGGCGCATGGTGGCCGCTGGCTGTAGACTTAGGATCTTTCCTTTGTAGAAATTCTCCTTTGTACAACCTTTTCTAGACATGTAATAGACTTTTATATATAAATAAAAAGTCCTTCTTCAAATGTCCATGGTTATTGACTTTGCTGTGAAGTGTTCTGTGCGAGTCCTGGCGCATGTAGTGTCTGGCGCATGGTCTTTCTGGTTGTGAAATTCCATGCTTCTACAGTCCCGAGTGTGGACTCTCTGGTTAGTTTACGGCAAGGCACCCTCGTCCTGAGTGTGGACTCTCTGGTACAAGTACTACATCCTTGTCCCGAGTGTGGACTCTCTGATGTAAACACCCTCGTCCCGAGTGTGGACTCTCTGGTGCAATTCAAGTCAACACCCTCATCCCGAGTGTGGACTCTTTAGTGCAAATAATCGACATCCTCGTCCCGAGTGTGGACTCACGAATGTAAACAGATAAAGAAAAATAACCTCATCCTGAGTTTGGACTCTCTGGAGCCAAGGAAACAATATCAAGGATTTAGCAGTTCAATTACACGTATTCGTTCTATGACACGACTCAAGCAAGGTACTGACGAGAGACTCCAAGTGTGAACCACAAGACCAAACATGAACACGGCTATATGCAATGAAAACAACTAAAAAGAATATAATACAAAAAGCACATGTCCATAAACAACCAAAACTGGGAAATGAAATACAATGCATGTAAATAAAACTGTAGAGGAAGACAAGGTATACTTGCCTGGAGGTTGCACGCAGATCCCATAAAATATAGTCAACTTGTGAGCCGTAAAGTCCAAATCATCATAACTATCTCCGAAAGCTAAAACAGACATTGCTAACATTGTCAGAATAGTCAAATTAGCTAGTATTTCCTGTCCTTAAGTCCAATTCTGGATACAGAGGCAAAACGATAATTTCGGGTCAAAACGATATCCGCCGTTGGACCCGCTTTGCACCGAAAAGTGTACCAGAGTCAACGGTCTCAAAAGTCATCAAACTATATGTCAATAAGTCCGGTTTTTCAATACGAACCCAACCATATGTCCAAAATTGGATTTCGACGGGCCGTGCACAAAATCTCCTGTTGAATCGGATCGTGGGGCCCGTGAAACGGCGATACGATCAACTGTCTCAGAATAGGACCAAACTTGGAATACATGACCAAAAAAATGATACGGTACTATTGGCGCAAGTTTCGTCTCGATCTAATAAACGTGCACAAAGTAATTGAAAATTTTCGAAAAGGCCGATACGGGGGTTTTTTACGGATACGGATCAAATTTGTCGTGCACACGCGACCAGTTTGAATTCCGTCAAAGTCCACACATCCGCAATATCTGTACGCATCTTTCGATGCTTACGGAGCGCGACCACGTTGCCCAGATTGGCGGGACGCAGGTCGTATCGAAGGTTTTCGTGTTTTCGGAAAACAATTTTAAACCTATTTTTCTTAAACTTTGAAAACTGATTTCTTTGCACACAGTTGATAAAATTCAAAACTAAAAATTAGGTTATGAAGCCCTACATGTTGTCTTCAAGTGTGCCTAATTAGATTTTTGATACTGTCGATGAATCGACCAAAAATGATCTCCCAACTGAGGTACATGAACTGTCTGAAACTATTTTTGAAATAGTTTTTCCCTCGATGTTTGCATCGATCTTCTGGATCGATGACTCATCCCCGTTGGATTCTGTTTATGGGGACTTCTAGAGGGTCATATGGGCTACACGTAGGAATTTACGGATTCGAAATCGGTTGACTATTCGAGAAGAAAATCCACAGCAAAGCGGCGTACCTGACTCGAGTTGCTACTGTTCTGTCCTATTTGGGCTCGGCTATTGTCGCGCGCGCGACGGCGGTCGGCCGTGCCACTGTGGCATGCAGAGTCGGGGAGGGGTCACTAGCGCTTGAGGAGGAGATAGCGTGGCTTAGGGCTAGGGTTTTGTATCGAATCCTCCTCCTATCGATCGATTTTCTTATGTATATATCGAAGGAGCTGTCGGGTTGAGACTCTTCCGCTCGGGCTGGGGAAGCTTGGGTGGGCTCGGTCTGCTGTGGGTGAAAGAGTGGGTCGGGCTGTCTTTGGGTATACTGGGCTGGGATTTGTATTGATTTGCTATGGGTGGGTTTCGGCTGAGCTGGATCAGCTGGGCTCGGCTGATTGGCATGTGGGCTATTTTTTATTTGTATATAATCTATATATATATATATATATATATATATATATATATATATATATATTTTATATATATATATATATATAATATATATTATAATATATATATTAGATATATATATTAATATATATATATATATATATATTATATTTATTATATACATACACATATACGCCTATGTATATATATGTATATGTATACATACACATTTACCTTTATATAATAAAATATATATATATATATATATAATATATATATATATATATATATATATCTATATATATATATATATATATTATATATATATATTTTATATATATCATCACATATAAATATGTATTATTTATGTATAAATACACATATACACATACATATATACACATATATACATATACATATACACATAATATATATATATATATATATATATATATATATATATATATATATAATATATATTATATATATATATATATATATATATATATATATATATATATATAAATTTTTTTTTTATATATATTTTTTTCTTTATATATATATATATATATATATATATATATATATATATATATATATATATATATAGATATATATATCTTTATCTTATAACTGTACACCCATATATAATCTATTTACTATACATACACTATATATCTATACATATACACATCCATATACATATATAACTCATATATTTATATATCAATAAATACTCAATTAACCCATAATAATATCTAATAGCAATAAATATATTTATTTAATCACCACAAAAATAATAAATAATACTTAATTGGTGGTTGGTGAATCCATACTACTCACCTTTATCCGGGTCCAGAAAATTGTACAAATATGGTAAAACAATATTTAGAATAAAAATACCATTTTTGTACAAATATTCAAATAATTTAAAATGTACATCATATCCAAAATAATTCAGGAACTATTTGTACACCACGATATATGCCGACATGGTCGTCTTTGGTCTCACTACAAGATTACATGGGCTCGGTTTGATTCGGGTCATGTCCGGACCAGTTTGGTACAACCGGGTCACTTAAACGTCCAATAATATTAATAATAAATAATAAAACTATTTATAATGGTCATGTCATAACTTAGCCTGCTTTTCCTAGTTAGGACATCCCTATGGCTCGGCCTTCCCTACCAGCGCTAATACACTAGTCAAAGCACGTCACTGCACTATCCGTGCCACGATCTCTTGTCACCTTGTACTCCAATTCCTAACCATGACTAAAATCATTTACCGTAATAATTAACGAATTAATTATTCATAAAAATCTAAAAAACCATTATTCAAATCGATTAAATAAATAAAAAAGTATTTTCAAAAATTTTTGGGAAGGGAGGCTACAAATCTACCCACCTTAAAAATAATTTCGTCCTCGAAATTCTAATTCATGACTATCCTTTAAAATTCAAAATCCTTAATCTCAAATTTAATTTCTCAAAAATATTTTATGACCTTCTCTAGTCAGTTTATAACTCCGAATACTTGAGGACTTCTACCCACCTTTGGTCATGCTATACCACAAAATACGGTCACTAACATCTTATAATCTTCTAACCAGTTGCTAACAATCATTCCATCAGATATCTAGGGCATATGGCATCTATAATCCCTAATATCTATAAACAACCAAACATTCAATAGTCAAGCAATATTAAACTATAATTTAAGAATTTCAGATAGATCCTAAACAGCACGATCGTTCGTCACCCCGAAATAGAAGGAGACGAAAATCAATGGTTTGGAAGTCAAGGAGGAAAAATTCGAGAACAAAAATGAAATTTCAAGGATGTAGAGGAATTTCTAAGAGAATTTTCAAGGCATAGTGGATTGAGATTTCTAAAGGTTTATTCATAGTTGCAGGCTCGTACCAGTACAGTTACGTAACCGGTACGATATGCTCTGACCTGCATGGGCCACCAAAAAAACTTGTCACGACCAGCACTCGCTTTTCGGACGCGAAGCACGTGAGCAATCCAACTATGCATCAAGCGGGCTATAGCCACTCTCGAATACGTAAACGCTGTCAAGGCTTTGGTATACTGCCAAATCATGGCAGAACAAATCTATATCTCAATCCATAATAAGAATACGAAATATAAATGAATACTGTGGATCGTGGTCTGCAGCCCACTAGCATATATGTCCGATGAGACTCCAAAGAAAATAACAGAGTCTCTAAACTGAATCAATAAATAGGATAACTCATGATAAGGAATGTAGAGCATGAAAGGATAACACACGTAATAATGATACCTGAATCCCACAAGAATCGTAATTCCTCCGTCATCCAGGACTACTAGCTAACTCCATGCAATCGTTAAACCTGAAGAGATCTTCAGGTCCTCAGAGGACATAGCAAGATACATAATATACATGCCTATTTAACAGTTTTATCATGCGTAAGGAAATAAACAAGAAAAATAGGACAAAACAAATGACTACGAACACGAACACGAACACTAGAACAACTACGCGTAAATGAACTGTCGGATGAACGATAAACACGAGATCAATGGAAGAACCAAACCCTCATTCCGAGTGTGGACTCACGGGTTTGAACTAAACACTAACAGTCGTCCCGAGTATGGACTCTCTGGTTAGTACTAACCCTCGTCCCGAGTGTGGACTCTCTGGTTAGTTCACGGCAAGGCACCCTCGTCCCGATTGTGGACTCTCTGGTGCAAGTACTACATCCTTGTCCCGAGTGTGGACTCTCTGATGTAAACACCCTCTTCCCGAGTGTGGACTCTCTGGTGTAAGTTAAGTCAACACCCTCGTTCCGAGTGTGGACTCTCTGGTGCAAATAATCGACATCCTCGTCCCGAGTGTGGATTCACGGACGTAAACAGATCAAGGAAAACACCCTCATCCCGAGTGTGGACTCTCTGGTGCAAAGGAAACAATATCAAGGATTTAGCAGTTCAATTACACGTACTCGTTATATGACACGACTCAAGCAAGGTACTGACGAGAGACTCCAAGTGTGAACCACAAGACCAAACATGAACACGGCTATATGCAATAAAAACAACTCAAAAGAATATAATATGAAAAGCACATGTCCATAAACAACCAAACTGGGAAATAAAATACAATGCATGTAAATAAAACTGTAGAGGAAGGCAAGGTATACTTGCCTGGAGGTTGCACGCAGATCCCACAAAATATAGTCAACTGGTGAGCCGTAAAGTCCAAATCATCATAACTGTCCACGAAATTTGAAACAGACATTGCCAACATTCTCAGAATAGTCAAATTAGCTAGGATTGCCTGTCCTTAACTCTAATTTTGGACACAGAGGCAAAATGGTAATTTTGGACCAAACGATGTCCGTCGTTGGACCCGCTTTGCACTGAAAAGCGTGCCAGAGTCAACGGTCTCTAAAGTCGTCAAGCTATATGTCAACAGGTTTGGTTTTTTGATACGAACCCAACCGTATGTCCAAAGTTGGATTCCGGCGGGCCGTGCACAAAATCACCCGTTGAATCAGATCGTGGGGCCCGCGAAACGGCGATCCGATCAACTGTCTCAGAATCGGACCAAACTTGGCATACAGGACCAAGAAAATAATATGGTCCTAGTTGGTGCAAGTTTCTATCTCGATCTGATAAACATGCACAAAGTAGTTGGAAAATTTCGGAAAAAGGCCGATTACGGGGATTTTCGACGGATAGCATCAAATTCGTCGCGCAGACATGACCAATTTGAATTCCGTCAAAGTCCACACGTCCGCAATATCTGTATGCATCTTTTGATGCTTACGGTGTGCGATCACGTCGCCCAGATTGGCGAAAAGCACGTCGTATCGAAGGTTTTCGTGTTTTCGAAAAATAGTTTTAAACCTATTTTTCTTAAACTTTGAAAACTGATTTCTTTGCACACAATTGATAAAATTCAAAACTACAAATTAGGTTATGAAGACCTACATGTTGTCTTCAAGTGTGTCTAATTAGATTTTTGATACTGTCGATGAATCGACCATAAACGATCTCCCAACTACGGTACTTGAACTGTCTGAAACTATTTTTGAAATAGTTTTCCCTCTATGTTTGCATCGATCTTCTGGATCGATGGCTCGTCCCCACCGGATTTTGTTTATGGGGACTTCTAGAGGGTCATATGGGCTAAACGTAGGAATTTACGGATTCAAAATTGGTTGACTATTCGAGAAGAAAATCCACAGCGAAGTGGCGTACCTGACTCGAGTTGCTACTGTTCTGTCCTATTTGCGCTCGGCTATGCCGCATGCGCGACGGTGGTCGGCCGTGCCCGGTGGCTGCGGGGTCGGGAAGGGGTCGCCAGCGCCTGGGAGGAGATGGCGTGGCTTAGGCTAGGGTTTTGTATCGAATCCTCCTCCTATCGATCGATTTTCTTATGTATATATCGAAGGAGCTGTCGGGTTGAGACTCTTCCGCTTGGGCTGGGGAAGCTCGGGTGGGCTCGGTCTGCTGTGGG